>JASANE010007473.1:0-17590 GCA_030248225.1 Trileptium ribeirensis | reverse complement strand
ATGGTATTTTGTAATTATTTGGTTCATTTACGTCTACTTGCAATGCAGACGGTTTATTGTGTCGACATCGTTGTAAATGTTCGTCACGTTTAGCTGCACTATAACAGGGAATCAGACATTTATCGCAGAAATATTTCTTAGTTTTATGACGACGTTGGTTATACAGCAACGAATCCAAACTGCGAATCAGACAGTAATGTTCTTTGTATAGGAGGAGATGACTGTATTGTTGGTGTTGAGATTTCGATATATATAGCGGGTAAATTACCCCATCTTCGAGTCCGTATACATTAGCAGAAATACTGTTTTGGTGTTCAAATCGAGGTACATCCTTGAGCTTAATGGGATATTCAATACCGTTCATATTAAGTTCATTAATGTATTGTTCATAGTTATTTATTCGTTCAGCATGATGCTTCCGATCGATTGGATGCAATGCCGCCAAAACACTCCACATGAAACATTTATTGTCATTATTTTGGATATTAAGTACCACATGTTTATTGCGGATTGATGCTGGAAGCTCTTTGTATGAGGATGCGCGGAGGGGTTGATACTTGCTGATATGCATATCAGCGTGTTGAACGTCTTGTAGCACCCATCCAGATCCCATACGTTGAAAATCATCAAGTTTCTTTTTGAGCTCATTGAAGAAATGGGTAAGTTCAGAGTCAATATTACTCCCATGTATGATAGGGTGGGACTTGGTGTTGAAATGAGCTGTCATTTGTGTGCCATCCAATTTTTGTAGCGTACATTTAACGGATATCCATAGTTTGACACCACGCTTCAGTTGGTTGTTGATTAGCTGTTTCAACATCTCATGCGACTGTTGGAGAAAGCTGGATAGGTCGTTGATGGGGTTGTTGGGTACTAAATAATAACTAATCAGGTACCCTTTGAGCGCTTTGATCCATTGTCGCAAGGTTATAAACTCAGATTGATCGATAATGGAAGATTGTTGTTGCGTGGTACCAATAATATCCTGAGCCATTTGATGTAACTGCTCAAGATAATCTGAATCAGAGGGTTCCGTTATAGTTGATGTTGTCTGCGCTTCCATGACTGCGGACGTTGATGGTTGAGTTTCTACAATTGCGGAACTGGGTTTGAGTTGACGCGCTTTACAATGTATCTTTTGGTGTCTGATAAGAGCGTCTTGACGCGAAAATACTCTACCGCACTGTTCACACCAATTTAGTTGCAGAGAATGAATTGTATTTATGTGACGTGTTAAATGATCCCGTCTAGTAAAGCTTTTATTACAATTGTTACATTTAAATTCCATTCTTTTTAAGAGATTCTGAAACAAATTCTTAAAAAGGGTTACGAGTGAACACGAAAATCCAACAGATGGTTCAAAAATCATTGAAAACGAACGAATAAGTAGACAACCCAGCGGTGCTAACTTTTGCAACCTTTCAACCATTAGTTAAAAACTTATTAAAGTATAAATTATTAGCTATGTAACCTACCTTATTGAGATCAAAAGAAATGAAATCAGCGTAGCAACAAACCCATAATTATGAATTTACTTTATGACCATTAGTTTAAAAGTGATTACAGTATAAATTATTAGCTATGTAACCATAGCTTATTAACTATGTCACCTATTTTATTGAAAACAAAAGAAATGAAATCAGCGTAGCCACAAACCCATAATTATGAATTTTTATTACTTTATGACCATAACTTGAAAAGTTATTAAAGTATAACTTATAAATTATTAGCTATGTAATTATAACATATTAGCTATGTAACCTAGATTAATTTAAATAGCAAAAATGAAACCAGCATTGTGGAAAACCTATAAATACTAGTTTTCGTTACTTTATATCTATTACTTGAAAAGTTATTAAATCATAACTTATAAATTATTAGCTAAGTAATTATATCTTATTAGCTATTCAACCTAGATTAATTTAAATAGAATAAATGAAATCAGCGTACTTGAACTCCTATAATTATAAATTTTTATCACTTTATAACTATTAGTTAAAAAGTAATTAACATATAGCTTACAAATTATTAGCCAGGTAATTATAACTTTATTAGCTATGTAATGTAGCTTAAGATTGTTAGTAAAAATAAAATGAGCGTACTCGAAAACGTAGAAGTGGGTATTTTTATTACTTTACAACTATTAATTAAAAAGTTATTCTATCATAACCTATAAAATATAACGTAGAAAAGTAGCAGACTGATTAAGTTTCGGATATAGCTTTACTGTATGTACTATGTGAAACCCCACATATGTATTAACTAAGCCGCCACATAGATGTATACCCTCATATATGTTAATATGCCAAACAAATATACCCCACACAGAAAATTAATTATGTTTGAAAGCATAAAAATAGAGTGTAAAATTAAAAAAACTAAGCTAAATAATTTAAACTATTAGCTATGTAACTAAAATAGTAGCTATATACTTAAAACAACATTATATTGATAATCTACATAGTTGATAACCTATAAATACGAATTTGTATGTGTGTGTCGTGTTAAGTATACAAGTAATGTGCTGTTTGTTGTGTGTGATATGTATTTCAATATATATACATATATGTATAAGTCTAGGTGTCTAAATAAGAGCTACCTTCTGGTTATTGCAAATTAGTTGCTGAGTCCAAATGTGAGAGAGAGAAAAACCAATATTCCAATATATATACCCCCTCTAAATCCGGTCCTTGTATGGGGGTCATTAATCTTACACCCCACTCATACCAACTTATGGAGGGGTGAGTAAAACCAGATCAAGTGAAGCGCAAAATGAATATTAAATCAAAACATCAATGCTTTTATATAGTCCGTTCGTGCTGCATTTAGCGTTGTTAGAGTCGCATTTACAATATACTAAATTATATTTGTCGAAAACGGTTGTTAAACCACACATATAGGATTTATAAAAACTAAAATGATACGTGCTTCCTACTAATTATCTCTAGCATGATGTCACTTTGTTGGCATCATGATTCTCCACTAGAGTTCCAATTTTGGTCGGACGACATCTGTTTAGAATGATGTCACTTTATTGACATTGATGCTAGTGTGGCAAAATTTTGTTTCTTATGCGACCACAATATATGCGTCATGAGCAGCGATAGCGCGACACGCACAACGACTGCTATGGCAACTGGAAGATGGAATATATAACTCATACTTGGGTGGGGCTCTTAGTCGTAATTTTTGCTATTCTTAGTCGTAATTGCTGCTTCAAAATAATGCGTTGTAGAATATATACACCATCTGTCACACCACCCACCCCACTTGTGTGGGGGGGGGGCAAAACCCCCATTTTCTATGTACTGGCGTGATATAAAACTATTATAAGATGCGCAGCGTAGTGCGGCAAAGATAATACCGGAAATAGCTCCTCTTTCATGTGGAACAGGCTTTCGTCATAGGTAGTTGTTGCTCCAACTCTCAAAAAATTCAAGGAGTTGTTTCACACGTCTCACATATTCCCGGAACCATGAATATCGTTGCGATGCTGTCGCTTTGCAGTTTTTGCAGATCACGGAAACTCCAATCCATTTCACGTGCCAATGAAATATCAGCTGGCCATTATCTGCTCTCGATTTTGAAGCTAGCCACTCATGTAGTTTACCTGATAATGGCAATTCAGGTACGGATACACACGTGTATATGAAAACATTACATTCGAGAGTATGTAACAACCTTCGAGAGTTGTTAGCAAAACTGGTTCTCCTCAACAGCTTTGGTAGGTTGTTACACACAAGCATACAAGTGTTATTATTTTACCAATGTTGCTACGTTTTGCTTATTTGTGACCCTCGAATGTTGTTATATGTATTCGCAGCTTTATAACAACATACGAATATTGTTACGCAGTGTCTTCTCGTATCTCTAAATCCCGTATGTATGCTGGCATATGCATTTGAATGTATGCAGTGATAACAGCAAATGTTACATCCAGACATTTTGCCTAGACGTCAAGCGTAGGACCCTGTTCATATCGAGTCCGATCTCATCGGGTAAGACCAAATTTCGCGCCTGCCGTATATCGTGTGTGAATATATGTATTTTTCAACCTTCATCATGCAATCCGATAGAATGGATAAATCCCCCTATCACCCAGCCGTGGCAATAACCTGTGACCCAGTAACCCATTAGTTGTCCCATAGAGGGCAGCTACGAAAAATTTGCTGTAACTTCAGCATTGTCCCATAGATGGTAGCTACTAAAAACCCCGGCAGCTAGACAGAAATCTATCCAAAATTTTCAAATAACCTTTTCACATAGGACAGTGGGGAGCCCTCAGGCTTTACATGGGTCGCGCTCGGCATACATTTCCTTGATTATCGCCAGCAGCTTTGAGGTATTCCATCGGTTTCCATGATGTCGCATAAGCTGCTGTGGTTGACCGAATCAAATACGGATTTGAAGTCAATAAACATAACGTTCGTCAGCTAGCTGTTTCTTGGTGCAGCTCTAGAAGTTATGGAAGACCTGAAATCAGGGTCTACCCAGGTGGTGGATCCGCGTCTAGTAATTTATGAAAGTGTTCCGCCCAGCGTTCGATTTTCTCTACGGATTTACTTAGTTGTCTTCCGTTTTTATGTATGATGACTTCGCTAGTTCTGTTATATTTTCCTAACGTTTTGACGAGATCAAAAAATTGGGTATAGTCATCGACACCTGAAGCTCGTTTAGTCACCGACAAAAGCCACCCACTTTCGTTTTTTTTCGGTAGTGAGGCTTACGTAAGCTTTTTTTGGAAATTTACTGAATGTATATCAATATCAGAATAACCCAAACAGACAAACTTAGCCTAAAAGTGACGACCGTTTCTACTGCGCGGTAAACTTCTACTTAATTCTACCTAAGAACTTCTTGGCCGATTTAGTTGTGTGAGAACTCGTTGGAAAGCCTTGGAGTTCTGTGCCGAAAAGTGCTCAGAGCGCTCCTTCCAAATATTAGTCATTCAACAGTTACAGGCCGACGGGTCTGGCTCCTGTCGTCCAGGCTCCAGGGTACTCTCAAACGCTTGTTTTAAGCTTTTCGCTTAACCATTGTTCGATATATAGTTTCTTAGCCACTGCGACATGTGTTACGGTGCTTATAGTTTACACCAGTAAAGATAATTTTCTTGATTCTAGCCATTGCCTACTGAACTTTTAGACTTTCACCGTTCACTTCTCAGTTAGGGGCCAATGGCCTCCTATTGTCAGACGGTTATGATTTTGAATTTTCACACAGTATAATATGGGGTCCTGGTCGAGGTCTAATGAATCTCGAATCTTGTATATATCCTTACCAAAACCTCGAACCTCTACTTTCTTATCAAAACATAAAATCCATACTGATCTAGGCACATTCATTATACAGGTTAAAACAAAAATGCATGCAACAGCATGTAATAACACATGACATAAACATATAGATGTACAAATGGACAAGGTTGTTAACAGCACGCCAAATGTTAATATTACTCCGTTTCGCCTTGAGAGGTCTTTTAAAAAAATTTGTCAGATCTGCTGTTAAAGATATTTCTTCTCATTAACAACTATTAATAAATGAGTCATTTAAAGATAAGATGTGTACGCCATGTCCTAGATATGTCATTACAGTATGGTCTGGCTACTTGGGACCATTGAATAATCAGCGGTGACTATTCGTTTTGTCCGTATTTATGTAGCTAAGTCCTGCGGCCAATGTATGGAGCTATGTCTGCGCCAAATGTGGGAGTCATGGCGGATTCTAAATGACAACTAAAGTTTTTCTGCTTACTGCTGGCTGTCTGTAAGTAAATTTCTAAAATAATTTAATTCAATGTTTACTTGACACACATGAACTCATGACAGAATAGTCATTGCATTATTATAATTACTTTAATTCATACGTACTGATAGGTAGGGAGAGTTGTATATCCCCTAAGGCTCGGATCTCCATCTGGAGGTTTTCGGACCCCGCCCACAAAAACATTTGGATAATCCTAAGCCACAATGTATTTGGGCTGACTTGAATTGTGTGGCAGGATTTTGAAATAGAAGAACGAGGCAGCTTTGAGGCAAATTATCTGTACTGTGCAATAATAATTAAACTAACAAAAAAATTTTTTTGTGTGTTTTGAGATTTATCAAAAATCTGAAAGAGTTACTAAAATGTTCTTCAAGAGTAAGGGAGCAACGCTAATCTGTATAAAAATATTAATTTATCTAAAACTGGGTGCAGTGGGTATACATTAGATATTAAACGATGTAGCTTATTTTGATCATTGTTGTGCAGGGCTCAGGGTGCACAGGTGCCGCATCTTCGAGATGTTTGTGTTGCACAGTTGTAACCAATGTCCCTCGACTCAGGGCAAGGTAGATGGTTCGGCGGCTGGGAGGTCGTGGAAGGCATCTTGGCTACAACTGCTGTGTTAAGTTGTGGATCCGCTACTCTCCATCTAAAAACCTCTAATATACTCATCGCACATGAATATACTGTACTATGTATACACTGTATATACGTATATTGTATACGCTATAAATAGCTGTTGCAACACCGTTGCTGTGAGCTTCCTATTAAAAAACTTATAGTGTTTAAGCACCAAAATTTAAAATTCGAATAATAGCTAGCCGCTTAGAATATTGTTATAGAATAAAGCATGTATAAAAGAATATGTATTTGTTATTGCATTATAAAAACAAAACTATATATTTACACGTAAGATCTATTTACATGCAAACTTTTGACTAATTACCGAGCAACAACGCCTAGCTTCCTGACTAAATTGCTAATAAAACTGAGATGGGATCCTGTTGTACAATAATTTAAACAAGATTGGAATGTTGCCTGATTTATATCACCTAGGCAACAATTGACCGCAGTGTGAGAACTGTACGCTCCTTAAAATACGATAACTGTGCCATAAGGTCTCATATAGTCTACAGCGCATCTGTTGTAAGGGTAACGATGATCAGACAAGTAAGCACGCGTGTATTAATTTATGTTTTGCTCCGCTATCACAATCATTTAAAATCTCGTAATTTCGGAATATGTTATGCCCCCTCTCTCCCGAGCGTTTTCTCCGTCGAAGATAGGAATAAAATTTTATTCAATAAACGCGAACGTTAACCTGAAGTATAAAACTAATCTTAAGATTAGGTTGAGCAATTAATCTTTGAGCATTATTGCCCAACGGTACTCATGTCCAGGTACCACACAGCAGGGTTGGGCACCGGAAAAAAACCAACGAAAAAAATGGTTGTTTTTTCCTACACCCCCGTAAAACCTGGAAAAAACTCAGTATTTTGGTGTCGAAAATAGAAAACCTTTGCAACAAAATATTACGCGCGTGACCAATATTTACACCAGTTTGAACAGCCTCTACATTTCATGCGTAATAATTTATATATATGGTCGTAATGGTATAACTATACCTTTCAAGCATCAACTAAAAATTTATGATCTAGGCATTTGATTCCTTCACCGCGTCAGAAACTTTTGTCCGATGGAAAATATAAATTAAATAGGCGCGGCACTGAATAGAGCAATGGCATTTGTATTGAGCATATGAAAGCAGTAAACTAGGCAGACACAGGCCAAGCACATATACCCACAGGTGGATATGGTACGTGGATTAGTTACCCATAAAGTCAGCAAAAAACCTAAGGGTTACACCCCTCGGTGGTTATCGACCATCAGCCCACTCCCCGCGCCGGTCTGTTTACCTGTGATAGATACCCGCGGGCATGTATGGTATTTTTACCACGACGGATCTTAAACTAAATTGATCGACAGTTGGATCGTAGACTTAAATTACATACTCTATGGTATTAATGCTCTTCCAGCATCACTTGGATGGTGGGCAGTTTTACACCAGTTAGTAAGTTTACACAATATTAAAGATATGAAGTATATACTTTCACTATTTATTCGAACCAAATAATTATACGTACTCTTTTCGATATAGCCACCGTGTGGTTTTCACATAACCCTGCCTGTTGGAAAGATTCAAGTGCCGCTGCACTGTGTGGTTGCAAATGCTATGTGACAACATTGCAGTTTAAACTGTTTTCAGTAATTAAGGCATTGACAATCAACATCGGGATTAAATTTCGCATAAAACTGTGTTTTTTGCTATTTTTCTAACGGGCTAAAAAGTAGAAAGCTAACAGTAAAATCTGACTTTATTTTCCGTTTTTTTCCCATTTTTTCCGGAACGACTTTTTTCCCGGAAAAAACCAACCCTGAAGCACAGTGGTATGAAAAAACTTGACATAATCCTTCATTTCTGTCATTTTTTCGCATCAGGTTGTAATGAGCGGTGCATGTCGTATATGTACAGTTTTGCACATAAAACACAAAGATGTTTTTTTATTCTATTGCATAAGTGTAAAACGCTGATTAATTAAATATAATTTCTGATGAATACCGATTCACTTAAAATATACGAACAGTAGGATGCATGGCAATCCTGTGCCTATGTGATTGAACCTCCATGTGGTAGACAAAGCAACCCAGGCTGATATCAAAGGTCAAAAGTACTTTGGCGTTAGAATAAACACATTCTTTATAGTTGCTGTTATGTATGCGAACTGCTACGTTTCTTTGAAACCCTGAAGGATTTGCATATAAACCTGGCCTGATGTGTAGTTAAGCATAAGTGCTAAAGGCTCATTAGGTGGAGCAAAAACTTTAGTATATTAAGAACAGCGCAACCGGTACATACATAGAAATTCAAGATCCTAGGTACCAGGCAGGATAGCCGGGTGCCCGGGATGGCGGGGAGGGGTGGAAGGATGCCGCCCACGGGCGCAGTGACCTGTCCTGGGGGTCCGGACCTCAACGATCTAACCTATCTTACGCCCTATAAGCATGTATGATGCATAGCTTAACTTTATCACATTCAATAGCATCAGCGCATACAAGTTATCTTAAATGACCCATTAGTTGACACTCCGTTTCTAACTTAATATCTCCAACACTCCCTATATTCTTTGGCAAGGTGTAGCTATCGCACCGTATAACACGGCTCAGACCCCAGATTATAACAAGTAATAGAAATAAATAACGAGGCGACAATCAGCTATAGTATTGTTAGCCCGATTTCGGGTTCAAGGAGTTACTGGCAAACGTTGATACGTTAGACTGAACAGCCTTATAACCGTTTCTTAGCGACAGCTAGGCACAAAGAGTTTGTCATATAGAATTTGTAATGGTGGTGATTCCAGAATGCTCGCTAACTATGACACTCGAAATAGGAGAGGCCAAGAGATACGGTTGGTTATATACAATTTATTCACAAGATACGGCCTTTGCTAGAATTTTATCACGCTTTCGATATTTGATTGTCATGCAACTAGCTCTCACCGTTGTTTCAAAGCTGAAACGTAATGTTATATCTTTGGCAATACGCTACACAGTGCATTGGTCTACAACCGAATACACTTGTCTCTATATCGGCACGGAATAAAGCTATTCAGTCCACGCTCCAAGCAATAAATATAACGTAGTTATAGCTCAGGCACCGCTCGTTGCAACGCATGAGGCAACGCGATTATTTAAACTATTACGTACTTTACACTGGTTTTCGTACCCAAACATAACTTCCGAGTTGTACACAATTACAAGAACACGTAACGTATGATACACAAACACCATACGCCGATAGTAGTTGACAATACTGTGTAGGTGTCAGCATTGCTTTCCATCGCACCTAAGAATGTGTTGTTCTACCGACGTCAATATAACTACAATTTTAAACGACTTACTTCAATTAAGGCGAGCCAGTCAATGAATTAGTTGAATTAGAGCAAAAATTATGTAAATCCATTTCAGGAGAGTTGTCACGAATCTTAGTGTGGCGAAGCGGATCGGTGCGGGTTCTTTAAGCGATGTACCAGTCGAGAAATGACAATCCGTTTACGGATGTCACTAGCCGACCGAAGTCGATAACTATAATCTTGAAGCTACCCTTCCGATTGTAGAAGAGCACAATCGAACCCTTCCGTGTACAGAAGAGCTTGCTGCCTTCCTGATGAGGACGGCAAAATGAAATTCACCCAACATTTATTATGCACGAAAACTAGCAGCATTAAGACTTCAAGAACAAACTGACGAGCTAAAATATACTCCGCTAAAGTTTTATATTAGCTCAATTTTCACATTGTCACAACATGGTTTTTAAAACAATGAACGCCCTCATTGCCGAAATGTTAATTTTTAAGAATTTGCCTGCAGAATTTTAAGAACAATTTCAAGAAATCTATTAAAATAACGTTATAACAACAACAACAACAACAATAACAAGCTACCCTGTCGGAAACACATACTATGTGTCAAGAACTTTCGTTTCAAAACGAAAAAGTTTTCTTCTTAAAAGAAGAATGTCACAGCAGTCATATTGCTATTAACAATAGAATTTATGCGCCTGTACTACATATAGTTACTTAAATATAAACTTTACGACGGTTCAACATACTATATGGTTTTTGAAACATGTCAAATTATTTGACTTCAGCGTTTGCGAATATACTGTCTATGAAATAGCATTAATGAATTCAGACCTGGCAAAGTTGATAATATAATTTTCGATGTCATCAATTCTCGGAATTCCTAAATGTTTTCATCTCAATTGTAGTCAACAAATCCGAGACGTTTGCTGCATGCCATTTTTGCATGGCATGCAGACTCCAGCGGTCGGGTCTGAAAAGGCTTTCATGACTATAAGAGATACGTGCAGTGCAGTGCAATTAAAGCTGTAATGCACACTCTGACAGAAGGTGAAATCAATGTCACAGCCTCACGGCTGTGACATTAATAATATTAGCTTACTTACGGCTATGAATTATTTGCACTGCCACATTAATACAATATGTTAATATGTAACAGGACCGTTCCGGTCCGTTACGTGAGTTTTTATATGATTCCGGAGATGAAATTGATTAGGAACGCCTGATTCAACCCCAGAATGTAAATCAGGCTAGAATCGTAGGATTTTCATAGCCAGACTGGGGTGTTTGAATCGATCGGCGGGTATTTTATTCATGGAGGATCGACGTGCTGCATGGTGCTATGGTCATATTAATAATTGTGCGTTGCTTATTAACCGTTCATTTATTAACGCTTATTGCTTATAACTGATGTTGTTCATGTGTGCTTATTGTCATCATTACTATCTTTACTGTTATTATTATTTTGTAGCAAGTGTATTATCATTTGGAGCTTAGCTAAATAATTTGAGGCAAACACCTGCAAAATGAGCTTGGAGTATACCAGAGTATGGATTAAGGTTGCCGAATGTTACGCCCCTAACGAAAACTTGAGAGCACGATCGGAACTCGATCATTTGCAAACTAGCAGTACAACTTTACTGATACGACCGTCCGGGAATAGGAGACCATCGATTACTCACGTTAAACCATTGGCCCGCTAGTGATCATAACCAAAAGTATCAGCTTTTCAGGCTAAATAATACATGTAGCCATGGTCGCGAAAATCAACAGCGAGCAATAAGCTGGGACAACAATGTAAAATCATGGGTACGGCAGCTTCCGATTATGCAGAAACAACGGCTGCCGGGCGTGTTTGTCGGCTGGTAGCCCTTTACCGGTTCAGATTTCGAGCAACCGTCCCGAGTACTTCTTGATAGGGAATTTCAAAAACTTTCAGCTAGGGTCAAAATGTCTCGGATCGCACGAAAGTTTCGCTCGCCATTCAAGAAACAAACACAGTAAAAGTTGAGCCAGCGGCCGTTACTTACGCTAAGGTTGGCTGCTGACTGTAGTTTGGAATCGGTATATTTTATCTATGTATGTATATATTTATATTTGATTTCAACGCCCCCTCTGGTTCTTTTTTCGACCTCTCGAACGATTCCTCCTATCCTCATGTCTCTCGTGTCAACTTACCACGTCAGGACCCCATGCCTGATAAATAGTTTCAGCCGACTTTCTGGGTTCATCGCCTTTGTGGTGTCTTACTCGTGCGAACAAGGCCACCCTCAATGGAACCGGCTATTTCGCCAAACACCATATGTCGTCGGATAACCAAAGAACGCTGTCGTGTTAAATTGTGCCCCTTGGTCCGCCGGATGACGGCCGTTGAAACTCCCGTTTCCACGCCATCAGCATCTAAAATCGCTTGATCAGCGCCAGTGTAACCGGTCCCTCTTATTATGGCAGAATCGCCGATTCTTGCATATC
Source organism: Trileptium ribeirensis (assembly GCA_030248225.1). Lineage (NCBI taxonomy): Eukaryota > Metazoa > Nematoda > Enoplea > Enoplida > Thoracostomopsidae > Trileptium > Trileptium ribeirensis. The sequence goes on along the minus strand of JASANE010007473.1, from coordinate 5,432 downwards.
TATACGTAGCCCACCCCTTAGGGTATCTAGCGAGCCCAAGCGGGTCTCGATCCGACAAGCCACCACGCTGTTATACGAGTTGCCTATCTGATATACGGCGGGCCTCCGCCCAACTTCCCTCTAGCCCGCCACAACCCGTCAAATTGTCCCCAGTTTGGAATAACAACTAAAGGTGGGTACAGAATACCTAAAATTTTATTCCCAAGTCAAAAGTGGGCAAATCACCCCTCATTATGTTGGCCTAGTCGAGATATCTCCAACTATACCCGGCGGACCTCTGTCCTCTCGCTCGTTAGCCTGGGACGGCCACCTAAAGCGCACACGTCGCTGACACTCTCTCTATTGTCACCTTTTTAACGCCTTTCCACATTTTTACTTGAGACTAGGGTGTCGCCCCTCATTCGAATCGCCCTCCAATGGCGGGTCCCGCGATGCCGAGCGGGCGTTGTTCAGCCCAACCGTTAGCGCGGGGGAGCCCGCCAAAGTCCCGTATACTAACATATACGACGTGAAGCGCGTGGACCCAGTCCCAATATTGTGTCTACCCCCTTGTGTTTGGTGTCATTCGACCCCGTTTCTCGTCCTGGGAACAAATCCGACCCCGACTCTCCGAAATTCCCATGGTTACCCACCGTCCCACCCTTTCCCGCGTCTCTCTGTTTTTCTTCTTCTTTTTGTTGTTTTGTTTTCTTTCTCTCCTTCTTTCTCCTCGACTGACCTCTTGCCGTCGATCGCGTATGTACTGCCACCGTGTCCTCGTCAAACTAATGATCAAGGCCGGAAACGACGACGAGGATAACAACAACAAAGAAAAAATATTTATGTATATATAAGATATATAAAAAATTTTAGTTTTATAAGCTATATAATATATATGTATATAAGTATGAACGTAGTATGCCGGCGTGGAAAAAGGCGGTAGGTTTGGAGGCCGGTAGCGGCCCTCGGGAGACCTGGCCAAGGGTGTCCTCCCGCAGGCGCCCTATGGGTGCGTGTCACGTCTCCGAAACCAGTTTGGGTCCTGTCTGACGACCCACGCCCCCTGGGACGCTTGAAAGTCGGCATTTTAAGCTAGAGATCAAGAAGATGCGGTCTTGTTTGACGTACCGAGACGTCCTCATGATTGAGGGTTATTCTTCAGATCGCGATTAGCCGGTCGGCGTAGCGAGGCGACAAAGACCGCAGTAGAAGAAAGCAGCATATGGCGCTGGGGCGATGTATGAGCAGGATGCGACATCCTGATTCATCGGATTGTTGGATTGATACCGCTCTTCAGGGATTGGGTGGATGATTAATCTTCATCTCTTTCGACTTTGTTCTGAATTACTTTCCGGCCATTATGCTCGAGATTGCGTGACTGTTTGAAACATCGAAGAAACGGTAAAGCAATCCATAAAAGGAACAGATTTTAATCTTGACCAGGGAAAGAGGAATGGCGGAAGTTACGTGTCTCGGTATGTATTGCTGCCAGTCGAAATGATTTTTGATGGTTTGAATGATCGTCAATTTTTTAATGATTAATACTTTGGATCTAATTAAAGACACATCCGGCACTAATGGGTGATCGAGACTGCACACACGCGGGAAATAAAGGCTTTAGAGTTCATGTTTACATGGAAAACTGGGTCGAAATCGCAGATGTTTGACCTCCGACTGTTCGGATGGCTCAATGTCGATGTCGGCAATTTTCGATTGAAGTCGACTCTCTTTAAAGAAGATCACCGGTTTACGGTAACCGGTGAATTTAAAAGTCTCGGAGTTTTTCACTTGCGCATTGGAACGAAAGATCGAAAAGAATGAGCGTTGGGAAACCGCACCTAATTGGGCGACAACCAAACTGCTATCTAAAACTGCAGTCGAAAATCCTGAGGTTGCAAGCAACGCAACGACTCATGGAATCAGTTCGACATCGGCAGCACGTAGTTCGGGCGACTTTACTGACCGGCTCAGTTGGTTAGCACAGTTTGTGCATTATAGTGTTTCGGTTTTCCTAATTCTCTCTTTTTAGTCACTTGGATATAACTCGACAATGTCTTTGTGGTGCGGATACAGTTTAACCGATTCGGGGATTACTGGTATGTGTCGCCGGAGACGAGGCGTTAGTCTCTTGAGAGACTTCATGGTGCATTCGTAGAAGTGTTTACATGTAAATCCGAGCCCACAAACGTTCGCGTAGTCACCGTAACGAGTTGCCTCTTCCCATCGAGTTGATTGTCCTTTCGCCGTAAGGCAAGCCCGCCTTGTCCCCGAGCTACTACACGCAGTTGCGCCTGGACTACACATACTAAGGTCGACTTTCGGTTTGCGTGACGGGAAGTTGGGAAGAATCGTGATAGCCGAAGTCCTTCTGGTTCCCCGTGGTCTTAGGAAGATCTCAAAATCAACCTTTTGGATACGATAGATCCAGTGTTTTACATGATTGTTGTCTTAAGCTTAGCTTGGAAAACTTTTCCTTGAGATGACCACGGTTAAAACTTTCGTTCGAACGAATGGGCAACCAACACGTTGCTATCGGGTTTGTTGTTTGCATGCTAGCTTTAAAATTGGCAGTTTAGAAAAGGAAATTTCGGTGCTCATGCTGTGTTTGGAGCCGAACGAGTTGAACGTTGGTAGGAGAATGTGGGCCTTCGTTGGCCCCATACTGTCCTCGGGGTAAGTACAAAAGTTGAACTTGTCAGTTCGAGTTAAGTAAATTTGGGGATCAGGCCCGGCTACTAAACCGAGGGCTGGCCCGGTTAGGGTCGACGTCCCGGAGGTAACGTTTTAGGACCGGAACAACTTGAGCCTCGGAGATGATGTCCTTATTTCGAACTATTTTCTTTTGTGCTTCATGCTAACTGGGCGGTTTTTACCGCTTTGAAACCTTTGTATGATAAGCTATACACGATGTTACCGGATATAATATGTATGCATCTGGTTGTACTGTGGTTTAAGTGAGTGCATTGATTTGTTACTTGCAGTCCTTAGAGAAAGAAAGGAGGTTCGGTCTCATCCATTTCTTTTACCGCCGACTAGGGATAGTTTTTACCGTCTTTCCCAGTCGATATATGATTGAGCAAGACAATATTAACTTTACATAGGTTCTTGTGACCATCGCTCCATGGTTCTATGCATGAGCAGGCAATCGTTGTGTAATTTCGGAATGGAAACACCGTTATAAGTTGAACATGATTGCATTTGCAATCTGGGCCGAAATTACACCCCCCTGCAACCATGGTCTGGTCTAGCTATATCTAAGAACCACTTACCATCGCAATAAATCCATAGCCGTACGACATTCGGGTCGCTATTTCCCTGCGTAGGGGCTGGCCTGGACAACGCATAGGACCGTCTCCGGATACGGTCGCTCGATGGAATCGCCTGTGCGACGAGATTTCTAAGCGAGCGAGCATTGTTCGCAGTGTGGGACCCACAGTCTTAGAGTAATAGACACTTTTAACCAACACCAAATTGGATATACAAAGTGACGTACAACGTTTAGGCTGCTAGAGAGCATATAGGGTGCCGAGGCAGGATCCACGCTGCGCTTATGAACGTATCAACTCGTATAAGGCCGTAGCGTTGCGAAATCCACAACAGTGACAGAGCGATAAAATTTAATAGTGACTGTACCTCATGCAGGATTGGTCAGCTATTCAAATAAGCTTTCCTGAGACTAGCTGCTGACTCGTTTTTAGCAAGGACGATAGGGTAGCGTCTTAGGGGTATCAGTCGAAATTCGTAAGCGATCGGAAGGAACGCCCGGAGTTAGGCTTTAAATGAGTATGTAACCATTTATCAATTGCTTGCCTTAATGTACCCAACTACGTATTGATTTGTATCATGATATAACGTTTATGACCATGCACTGATTTGCACTATATTCGTTTTGATTTTTATAGCCATGCACCATACGTGAATTATTATAGTTTGTACAGGACTCTTTAGTTCTGTGTGTTTTAATCAGTTATGCAAACGCCTTACTAACTTGGACTTCAACTGAACTGTGTGGCATGAATACGTTTATCTCCGCTTTCAGATTCTGTTTGCCCCCCTACTGACCCGTCAAGAACCCCGCAAATCCTGCATAGCGGAAAGTTTTGCCATATTTTCTCGCATAGCGGTAGCGCCACGCGTTATCCAGAGCGAATTTCGAAGCACGCCAGCTATTGCTCCCGACAACATAGTCGAATTACACGTCGCCAAAATTGGGGACCACTGAAGCAATATTTCTGGCGCCCTTGGATTAGGGTGATGGTCGCTCATTATCCCCTACCAACCGTAGAATTTCGAATGGTTTCGATCATCCTAATTGCAATGCCCGTTTCTTGTTCTGCTTCTGATACCTGTGGCTGCATGTACCATAGCTTTGATTGAAGTAAAAGAGTTGGAAAATCAGTTACGGTGTCCCATGTTGCTTACGTGACGACGCGATATGTCGGTCCAGCCGGACTGGTCAACCCTGCGCACCGTGGCTTGCGGGTGAGAATATCCCAAGCTTCGACGCGTAGAATTCGCCACCAATGTTGATATAACGGTTGAGAAAATACGAGAGCAACCCACGGAGTAGGCAACAGAGAGTACCTGCCAAAACGTCCCACTCAAACTACCGTTAAAATTTACTTGGGAAATTCCATTTTTGCAAACGAACGCTAACGGCTATAAAATCAGCAATCAAAGCGTCCGACGTTAAACATTCGGGGGTGGGGTTGTCGGAACACTGTGGGGACCACATAGTCATAACAAAATAGGGTTAGCGTACCACCTGTTAGCGACTGAGCGTAAAAATCTATCATGGTCAAACACAAGTGCAATTCTATTTTTGGGTAGCAAAGAACTAGAACAACTTCGAAGCGAGCTTAGAATAGGAAACATAGGTCTGACATTATGACCTATGAGCAGGTTTCGGTGTCAACCTCCCTGGGGACCTCAGAAATCATACCGACTACTAGACACGTCCACAACCAATCGGACGGGGTCCGAACACTCTTCGTGATGCGCGCCTGCGACTTGCTAAGCTCCGTAACTTCTTGGGTTTGACCAGGGAAAGTGCCAAAATTGCAAAATTTAGGGTCCGCCTTTGAGGTTATGATAGCCGAGGTCGTATGGGCATGGTGTTAGGAAGTTGCGCCATGCATCTGCGTATCGTTATTACAAATACATAATAATTTTGACATAATATTCTATCTAGTCTCTAATAACTTTAATTTGTCAAATATTTTGGTTTTAAATTTAATATTATTATCGTAGTTATTATAGATAAATATGTGGCGACCGACCGATAACCACGAAGCATGGCGCAAGATGTCAATAGCATGGGACTTTGATGAAATCATTGCATCACGAATCCGATACAATAGAAGATACCTATGTGGAAATAACGCCAAAAACTTCCTGGTCCAATTGTATCAGCCCACACAGCTAGCTATTGCATTATGCATATCATTTGTATA
>JASANE010007472.1:0-43739 GCA_030248225.1 Trileptium ribeirensis | reverse complement strand
TTCCCAAATGGACAAAATTAGAAGGGCTCCAATTCGGGTGGGTTTATGAAAATTTTTGAAGGAAATAATGGAAGTAGCACAAATAAAGCTAAATGCACGGCCGCATTTCATTCTACGCGCAGAATGAAAAAATTGCGAATATCGATCAAATTAAATCTGTCTTGCTTCAAGAAGGTGCAGCGTCGTGCGACCAAGCTAATGCCGAAACTAAACAACCTGCCTTCCACAATAGAACATATGGAACAACCGAGCAAAAATTTGGCCGTCGTGCCTTGGTCAATTAGAATTACCATGATTTGTGCGCTAGTCTCTAAGATCCTTGTCTATGTTCAAAAGATTGGTATTGCCAATCTACGCACATGTTCTGATCGGAATTCTTATCCAATGCTGCAGTTGTTCGTTTCTATTAAAGATAAAAGCAGAATTATATTTTTTCTTCAGTTACACACAAGAATGACACCTATTTGTGAAGTTTCGTATACTTTGGTGGCAGGGAATAACCGGAACAAAGGCCCACGGACCGGAACCGTCCATTTAAACCGGAACCTGGTCTTCCAAACACATATACAGTAAAACATATGGGAAGAAATGAAGGTATAGTTGAGCTAAAAATCCATTAAAAATGACCTTTCCTTGGTAAAGGATGTATTCTGAGGAATCGCTTATTGCCTTTCTGAAATTTTAAAGAGGCTGATTAACCTAATAATGTTTATTTATAAATAACATACAACTTTTGGACACCGAGCGAAAAAATAGCTTGCCACTGCGCTGTTATCATTCACTGCGCCAAATTCAATGTGCTTGAAGCACATCTACGCGTAGAATACACACTTTCGCTTCTTGCTCCAGTCGCATCGCTTGCTCCCACATACGTTTTGTTACATGTTCTTCTGTTGGAAACTTGGAATTTATTGGTTTATATGGCTCCTGAAGAGATAATAGATAGAAGGGTTAATTTTCTGACCAGGTGATCAGAGAACTGTTTTAGGCTAACCTAAACACAACGATACCAATCAAGTAAATCATAATTAATTAACTTTCTAAATAGAATGCTGTCAAAATGAGACAAGCTGTGATACTACTTCGCACAGTTCAAAAAATACAGTTTTCGTAGCCAAGAAAGGGGGGCAACTCTGACTAACGAAACAGATAACGTTGCTTAGCTTCAATGTAGACTGATTTACAAAGGTTACAAGCGCAATGGCTGGTGTTTGACGCAATTTCACGTTTGCACCAAGCTTACGATAAGTACTTTATACGTAATACGTAATTGTGTTCCCGCGTAAGGACGGTCGCAATCGAACATCGCGCAGATTTCTGAATGTGTAAATAGCTGCTTGAATCTTGGCTACAACTTCTGGCTTTGTTTCGGTTAACAACTCCAGCAGGTTCAAGTGAAAGATTTGCTTTTGAAATTATGCGCCCTGTTTACTTTTCACGCTGCGAATTGCTAAATTAATCTTTTGTTTTGCTTGGTTGTATTGGAACTTGATCATTGTATATTTGGGCATATGTTGCCCATATATGTATAATACATATGTTTGTGCCAGAGATTCAAGCAAAATGTGAAAGATTTCAAACAAAACTTTTAAACCAAAATTTTGCTACAACTTAATATGGTTTTGCCCTTTGCCGGAATACAATTTTCGCCGGAACCGAAAGGTGGGCTTCTACTCCCTGGTAGCCTAAATTACCCAAATTATATCTAAAATATGCTGAACAAAAACGTAAGAACTTTAAAGAACTAGGAAGGCTGGGAAGGCTTTACAAGTATATAACAATCAGGGAGTAACCGGAATTCAAGTTAGTGCAGAAGTCGTATGTACAGCTTACAGTTCAGGCAAAATGCAAAAACCATACATAGACCTTAAGGCTGGTTGAAGAACTTTATTTAAAAATTTCCACGTTTTTTGCTTCATCTGTGATTGAACCCTCTCGTAATATCTTATACAATGTTCAGACTTAACACCAACCAAGCGAAGGGGAGGATTGTCGTGAACAGATTTGCGTTTGAAAGCGTGACGTCAGGCACATAATTTCAGTAGGAATGTTACGTGATAGCCTCCCGAGAGTTTTGTTAACAAAACAAGAAGCCAGGTCGATGCCTGTAGCAGCTATTTTACACATCCAGAAGTCTGTGGGGCACGTTTGAACTAAACCGGTTAGAGTTGATAAGGGCAGTCTGGCTTACGCAGAAGTATTTCAGGGTATAGATGGCTTAACATAAATTGTTGTGAAGCACCAACCTGTGTGCTTGTAAACTTGGTAAATCAATCTAAATTGAAGTGAACTAACGTTGCATTTGCAATGCAGCCAGAAACTGCTTTCTTGCCAATGAACCGTATTTATTGAAACTGTGCCAAGCAGCATCACAGTTTGTCCTATTTATAGCATTATAATTAAAGAAGTTATCTGGTCGCTATTCATCTAACTGACGGGCACTGTTGTCCAACGCTAGCCTAAACAGTTTCTCTGACCGCTGGTCACAAAATTATCTTCTATCTATTATTTTACTCTTAAACAATGTTATCAACCGATAAGTTTGGAATTTTTATACAGAACAACATGTAACAAACGTATGTGTGGTAAGGGGAGGCGACTGGAAAGAGAGAGCGAAAGTGTTTATTCTACGCTCCATGCGTCTTAAGCGCATTAGAACTAACGGTGTATGCACAAGGGTGTATGGTGGGAAGTACTTAGCTTTGCCGGGTGTGTACCAAAGCCAACATATTTATCGATAAATGAATATTATTGAGCTTCCTAGACATCTTTGGGGGGGGCGCGCGGGCGCGGGGGAGCCCCTCACCCCATGTGGCCCGCGTGAGTCCTAACTAAGGTTATCAACTAGATTTGGTTCAGATACGTACAATTTTAGCAAAGCCAACGAACTCCAAGTTAAACTGAATTGTTTTATTTGCCGATTTCTTAAAGGTACTCGAGATTTCTTTCAATGCAAAGTAGCTGTTAGGGCAACTCTTAAATGTATTCGAAATTTAAGATATGAGAGTTTGGTTTCAATATAACTCAGTAGTTTATTAGACCAACAACCAGTACACACCAATATATAAGCATATAAATAAAATCAATTACTTACATCAATACAAGCACACTATTATAGCACTCCGATTGAACGATCAATCCACGTAACGACAATAATTCACCGATTGTGACAGAGAACTGAGGCCCCAAGCTCACGCTGCAAGCCTTTAAATAAATTTTTGACGCCCTAATTCTAGGAACCCGATTAAAACCTGGTTCTAGAATCTCTCTAAACCGTTAGATTTTAATATAAAACTGTGGCAAACAGGGTTACGAGTTCTTTAGAATTGTGAAATTCGCTCTCTAACATAAGTTTTAAATTTTGCGTTAGAGAGACCCTTTTTATGAAATTCTCGGAACCCCTAACTTATAACAAATTTCGTGAAAATCCAGCAGAAATACAGATACATTTCCGCTGATGTAAGTGTAATAGTTAAGGCACCCAGTGGCTACACCCAAATCCGATAGGTACCTAAACTATAGACCTGGCACACAAATTTTACATTTTATATTATTTTGCACTCTCTTAATCTTAATAAATTTAAGAACTAAATAAAATTCTTATTACCAGAAATGGACTATGGGTTGTGGTCTGAATTTCTCAACGGGTTATCCAATTGAAACATTGAAACCAAATTTGATGTGAATAATCTACGCCGTGCCCTATGGCATTTGGCGTCAAAATCCGTCTATGCCCAAACCATCCCCTGTCCGCTTTAACACGATTTTCCAATTCTTAAAAGTTCTGTTTTATTATGCTGGGAAAATTTGATCTCAAGGCTATTGCGTTTTCCTGGCAATTGCACATATGACATATGACTTACACATAATGAACACAACAAATCATTACACACACTTACATCACATATGCAAAAATACATGTATTGTACACGACTCACACGTAATACACACAACATACAACTTCACACATTACCACATGAATTATGCTGTCATAAGCACACGAGCAATATGTACTAGGTAAACAGAATACACAACACATACGTATCACACACATAATAAACAAATGACGCAAGGCCTTCGTTTTCCCACTGAAATGGTTCCCACTATAGTTCAAAACGCATAGCGCTTATAGACACGAAATAAGGCGATAAGCTTCATACGAGGGGACTTGTTCTCCCGGGCAATAGGTCGTTACAATTGTATAATATATACTACATATGTTTGGATCACAGATCAAGCAAAAAATGTGAAAATTTTCAAACAAAAATTTTGCCCTTTGCCGAAACCGCAACACGATTTTCGCCGGAACCGGAATTCCGGTTACTCCCTTTTAGTTGTGTATAATGATACAGTTTTTGATTGAAATGCGCTGGGTTAAAAAAATTTGGCAAAATTCAACTCAACCTCTCCACAGATCCCAATAGATCTCGGCGGTGCCATCATGTAAATTTTGGCCACATACAGATCAACTTCCCAACGCGCCCAGGTATTCTGAAATGACATCGAAAACGATTAAAAATCAATTCTACTACTTTTGTTATGACAGTTCGTTGGCAAAATTCTACAGATTATTCGCCGAGGTTTAGCCGACCCTCGACTTCCGGGGGCAGTGGGTCCATTTAGGGTAGGTGGGCTTTTAATGCCAAAAATACTGCGATTGGTGCAATTGCATTATATACATACTGCTTATACATTGCATATGGTATACCTGATTTACTTGACCCTTAAATTGCAAGGTGAAATCATATCCACCATCTTTGGGCAGATTTCTCTGTTGCTAGCTGCCGCGATGATTGCTGAGACTGGGTCATTGCGGCAATCTTCAATGGGATAAAACCGAACCCCTGTGCACAACCCTTGACGCCCTGTCGATTCCTAGATACGACAGCACGGCCTCTTGGTAGGGCGAAGCGTGCTGGAACCTTTTTCGTTTAAAGTAGTCGGGTCGTGCGGCTGTCCATCGGAAGTGTATTACCTAGTAGTCTAACGCGGGGATGTTTTAGCAAACCACAGGTTGATAGTATATGTCTGGCTCTTGCTCTTAGAATATTGTTCCTTAGGTGGTTAAATTTCAAGACGCCGAGGATTCTTCGTCTGCAGAAATTTTCGAAATTTCGCTGAATTTGACAGACCATGTGCGTGCTACTGGCATAGAAGAGTATGGGCCGAATGGAAGTTAAGCTGAACACCACAATATCTTCATGCCACTAAAAGATGTGCCATATTTAGAGACGTGGTTGAGTACATCCGCTTCGATTAAGCCATTTCCCCGCATTTTCTTCTGAGGCAGCAGAATTAGTCAACGTGTCCGAGATTTTTCCGTAAAGCATGACTATTGGAATATTGTTCATGTAACAAGATATAATTTTTAATTTTTATTAGACAAATTCTGTTGCGGCGTTCACTCGATCGATCAGTTTTAAAGCTGACTTTTTGCTTTCCGCGACGATATCAATGTAATCGGCGTCAGTCAATTTCTCCTCAGCCTCGTTGGGTGCAAAACTGTCGGCATGACCCATTATATGACGAAGATTCAAATAATCAGCGAAAGAACTGAACCTTGTCTCACACCAGAATTTACTACAAAGGGGTCTGAAAACGCTAGTCGAGTTTACTGCAGCACAGCGATGGTTCGTACAGTACCCGAATCATGGCAATCATTGCATACTACATATTTCATACAACAATAAAGTAGAACAGAATAGATATACTTACAACAGCAAAGCGGAAACCTACAAAGCAGGATAGCCAAATGAATCATAAAAACATGTGAGCTGAAAAATAATAATTGTGCGGAAAATCCGTGGGTATAATTGTAGGGAGGCGAAGCCGAAATGTAGTGGGGTTGTGGGACACGTTTAAGCCCCCCCTGTAATAAACATCGACCGACCTCAATGCAGTTACAGGAGCTCCAATTAGTCGTGTTGGAACGCATTTTAATATTCTCAAAGCTACATACTATTACCCCTAGGAAAAAGTTTAATCATGTTGAGAGGCCATAGTATGTATTGCTAATCACCGTGGCACCGCATTATTATTGCAGCTTCGAACTCAGTCGCCGATGTTAGTAAATTCCACCGTTTCGTAGGTTCAGCTAACACCAATGTTTTATAAAACTAGCGAACCAATAATTCGGCACCTCTGAAGTCATATTTCGCAATATATATATATATCAGGGAATAACCGGAACCAAAATTTACCGGAACCGGAATCAGCAACCGGAACCGTCCATTTAAACCGGATCCGGAACCGGAACCGGAACCTGGTCTTCGAAATTTATATATAGTAAAACAGATGATGGAAGAAATGAAGGTATAGTGGATATAAAATGCATTAAAAATAACTTTTACATTAAACTTATTGCTTTGCGATGGTATTATTGCCTTTCTGAAACTTTAAAGAGACTGATGAAGCTAATAATGTCTATTTATCGATCAAATATGTCGATTTTTGGACACCCAGAGCAAAAATGCCTTCCACTATACACCATTGCATATACTGCGTCAAATCGAATATGCTTACAAAGCGTGGAGCGTAGAATACACACTTTCGCTCTGTCTCCAGTCGCCTCCCTTTACTACACATACGTTTGTTGTATGTTCTTCTGTAGGAAACTTAAAATTATTGGTTTATATGATTCTAAGAGAAAATAATAGATAGAAGGTAATTTTCTGATCAGTGGTCAGAGACACTGTTTAGGCTAGCGTTGAACAAACAGTGCCCGTCAGTTAGATCATAATGATGATAACTTTCTAATCGGAGTGCTATAAATGAGACCTGTGATGCTGCTCGCACAGTTTCAATAAATACAGTTCATTGCCAAGAAAGCAGTTTCTAGCTGCCTTGCAGATAACGGTAGTTTACTTCAGTTTAGACTGATTTACCAAGTTTACAAGCGCACTGGCGGGTGCTTGACGCAATTTATGTTAGCCAAGCATACCCTAAGTACTTCTGCGTAATGCATACTCTGTTACCGAGTTGGACCGGTTTAATTCAAACGTATCCAACAGACTTCTGGATGTGTAAAATAGCTGCTACAAGTATTGATTTGGCTTTGATTTAACAAACTCCTGCAGGCTATTATGAAAAATTCCTGCTCAAATTATGTGCACTACTTACGTTTTACACGGCAAATTGGTTAGTTAATCTTTTCTTTTGCTTGGTTGTATTGGAGCTTGATCATTGTATAATATATATTACATATGTTTGGATTGCAGGATAAAGCAAAAAAACGTGGAAAATTTCAAGCAAAATTTTTAAACCGGAATTCCGGTTCCGGTATGGTTTTTGCCCTTTGCCGGAACCGGAACCGGAACACGATTTTCGCCGGAACCGGAACCGGAATTCCGGTTACTCCCTGATATATATATATATATATAAATGCGTTATTACACTGTTCCAACAAAAAACCATTTTTGTCATCCCCCAATATCTTCACTCCCGTCAAATCTCTTGAAAATTTAAAACAAACGCGTCGTATAGTTATTGAAAAGCAAAAGTAAGTAATAATTGCAGATTGATATAATAATATGCGTTGTTTGTATCCTTAATAAAATGCATTCTACAAGTTCCAAACCGCTGTCGAAACATTTCACAACAGTTTATTGTTATAAAGCAAACTACTAAAAAGCGTTGGACTCTTGTGTAAACACTGGAGGCTCCTACTGCTGCAGTGCAGTAGTAGTTGAGCTTATAAAACAGAAAATTATTGAAAAATCATCTATAGAGATACGGATATGCAAATACATACAGTCAAGTCAAAATAAATAATCTATTGTCAAACAAGACAGTGCAACTCAGACATTGAGAGCATCAAACAATAAATTTTTAATCATATAGTCAGAAATCGGAACAACCTAGAGTACGCGCCATAAATGACCGTCGTATTTCGAGCGAGTGGGCTCGCTTGAAATTTAGAAACTATTTAAGTTACTAATAAGTTCCATTTTTAGAACAAATATATTTCGAGCGAGTCGCAAGTTAGCACCAGTCATTTTTGGCGGGTACTGCATTGACCGCATTTTTAACCAGTGTTAAATGCTAAACACAACGCAAACCAAGTAAATACCTACAATCTACCGATATACGCATTCAATGACATCGAAGCTAATAAAATTTAACTTTCTCCGGGTTTTCACTATCTCTTTGGCGGCGTAATGCAATCCTAAGCACTCGTTTAGCCTTGTAAAAGTACAGGTCGTCTGAAAACGTTAAAATTTGACTATTAATATAGCTTCCAAAATTGAGCATTATTTGAAACCTTTGTAGCGTCACGTAACCGAAACTCGGTACTATCGCTGCCAGTAGGAGCGTCTATTCCCAACCCAGCCTGGCCCCTCTATCAAAATTGCCGAACCACGGAGCGTCACCAGGATTTCTTTTGCGTTCCCACGTGTAAATTTAAAATCCTATATCTTCAGTAGTTATATACCACAATAATTTATTTGTTCAGTGAACAGCATTAAATGACTAAAATAGTCAAAAAATTACATTTTCTAAGATATAGCATCATTTAGGGTTACATAAAATCTGCAAAATTTAGCTCAATTATACAGCAAACTTTTTCGATTTTGCTTGCCCCCTTGAATTTTCCCAGACAGGTTGCCCTGGATAGATTTCTGGGGGCAGACTCCCTCCCCTCTCCCCCCGCCCCAAATGATAAAAGCCTAGCGAAAATCCAAAGAGTTCAGGCGTGTAACGCAAAGAAACAATCCTTTAACGCCCTCATTATACCACACGAATTTGTACATGAGTGATAGCGCTTAAATTAGACCATATCTGCAGTTGTGTAAACTGACCTTCACACATTCAACAATAACTGGTATGATAAATTAGAAAAAACTTAAGTAACAAATTGGATTCAAACTCCGATTACCTGATGAAGTGCGGTTAAGCCATTCACATTTTGTGGTATCAATATTGACACTTAGGCATACATTCAACAATAACTGGCATGATGAATTAGAAAAAAACTTAAGTAACAAATTGGATTAAAACTCGGATTACCTGATGAAGTGCGGTTAAGCCGTCCACATTTGTTGTATCAATGTTGACACTTACGCACACATTCAACAATAACTGGGATGATGAATTACAAAAAAACTTAAGTAACAAATTGGATTAAAACTCGGATTACCTGATGAAGTGCGGTTAAGCCGTCCACATTTGTGGTATCAATGTTGACACTTAGGGCGTTCAGCAAACGCGCGACCTCATCAGTGTCACCGCTGGCACACGCAGCAAGAAAAACACATCCGTCAGGAAACTTAATCGCACTAAAACAACAATAGTATAAGTTCAGGTTCCCGAAAAATTCGGGGAACCAGTTTCAATATTTCAAACTGACATAAAACTTATAGTGTGACCTAACAATCAAAGTCTTTAATGATTTTATTGGATATATACATCAATAAAATGGGTCCTAGATTCTAGGGTCGAAGACGCTCACTTAGTGTGGTTTCATTTTTAAGTTATCATTTTGTTTAATCATGCAATATATACATAACCAAACAAATGAAAACGTACTGCATTTTGCAAATCGGGTTCGTCGACCTTAATAATATAATTATATAGCTGGAATTTAGATAGTAAAGTTATCGTATTCTGCGCGCTTGATAACCTAATAGGTACTCATTGTATGGTAAGAATAGTAAACAGTATGCCGAAATTCCCATAAAAAAAGTCATGATCACCAAAGCTGCACATCTCGATCAGCTGATGAGTTTGTACATTTTAGTTCGATAGGAAGTTGTGTCGCGAGACACGAGTTACGAAACATAGGTAACCGTGTAGGCAGATTTGGCAAAGAAGTTTAAAAACATGTTTTGCCTTATTAAACCGGAAGATGGGATCAGAACTGTTAAATAAATGGCACACCGTCATAGAAAAAAATTTTTTATTAACAGATGCCCGAAAACTTGGAACGCATTGTCTGACCATATTATGAATTCACCCAATCTAACTATTTTCAAAAATCCTATCGCTCAGCATAATTTTCGACCTTACTTAAAGGGTCGGGGTTTGGTGGCCGGATGATCGGTCCTTCCCGTCCCCGCGAACATTTGTGTGCACTTGTTTTGTTGCTTGTTTCCATTACTGTTAATGTACTATGTTCGGCGAATAAACAAACAAACAAATCACTTTTCCTATTGAACAAAAAATTGTCAAAATGCATAGATCTGAAGATGAGTTATGGATGCCAGCGACATACAAACCAAAAGAGATTTTCATGATTTTCCCATGGTGCCTTCAGTGGAAACTCCGCTCGCTCTGTTTCAATTATTGTATAATATACTTATCCTGCATAACCAATAGCTGAATACCTGTCCAATTTTGGATTATTCAATCATATCTTCTGAACAAATGGTTACGTTTTGTTGAAATATTTTCCCACAGCCTCGGAAATACGACGAACAAATTTTCTCAGCTCTGTCGGCAAGAAGCTTGTAAGAACCACTTCAATCCTAGCTCTGGTGGTCATAAAGATGACCCTTAATATAATATACTTCGTTTGTAGTACTCTGTGTGGTTTGCGGCACAACTGATAAATTGGTAGTTTACCATGAACAATTTGAGTTACCACAATTTCATTCAAGAAATATTTGACGAATGCGACTCAACAACAAGCACTACATTATTTGATATTACACGTATTTAATCTTTTCGAAAATTTTCTTATCCGGATTTGTTGTGACTAAGTTTTTTTAATAAATAGGTATTAGAGAATAACTATTTTAACCCGATTGTTTAGCGCAGAACAGATTCTCGAAATGCCTACGCAGTATATACGAAGCTATTAGCCAACTCAAAGTGTTTATGTTGAAACCGTTGTAGCAACGCAACTTTAATCACTGCTAGCAAAATACAGCCTGTATTTATTGAACGAATGTGATGATACCAATCGTTTTGGTGCATTTCGGTCCCCCGGTTGGTTTTTAAACGATATGATGACCCAAACATTGGACATGGGTAACCACCTTAACACTGTGTCAATGCGTAGACAGGCAGGTCTTTTAAAATGAGTCCAACTATTATGATAGATTAAAAGCATAAATCTGGCACTATGCTTAGACAATCAGTGAGTGAAACAACACACGACAGTATTAATACACATACTAATCTGGATTCGTTACATGGGCCACCCATCGTCCCCCCCCCGACGACGCCCGAAACGTGTTCGCCTACCCCTAGATTTTGGACGATGCCCGTACAGTGTTCGCCTACCCCTAGATTTTGGATCCGAAAACCCCCGAGATTTTTACCATCTGTTTTCCGAACAATTATTTGTTACTTAGTGTATCATAGGCAAGATATAATGCGGCGGCACTAAGCAGAGTATTTTTCGGTGCTAAAAATACCCCTAGATAGATCCATTTAACCCCGAGAGAGTCCTTGAACTTTCGGGTCAATGAAACCCCAAAACTATGTCAAGATGTAAACAAACTACTCAGTTATAACATTGTTATCGTTTAAAATCGATTCATTTCTAGTAGCACGACGGTACGTACGGAAGGTAAAAAAGGTTAGAGTTACACTTTTATGCTTGAATAAACTTAAGGTGATCCCACGAACCATCACACTTTTTAATAAGCGATATCGAATAGCGAACCAGTGTTACGGAATGTTGAATTTTATTGGGTGCGTCGGAAAACCGCAGGTCAAATCAAGTGCCAGAAATTATACACCGAACTCGAACAAAATTTTTGGCGATTTTTAATTAGCAGGAATTCTGTTAACTAATGCCTGTCAAGTTTGCAGAGATTATATATTTTGCATTCGCGATCAAATTTAATGCAATAGTAAAATCAAAGGCAAATCGATCCAATAATTAAGCTCCAGGTGTTCCTGAACAAAATCGGCTTCAATTGAAGGTCGACCTATTCTCGAAAACTTCGATATTTTACCAGAATTTTCGCGAAAGCAAAATCGTTTGATTTCAATCGGAGAGCGTTGTGTTCGCTAACACTTTCATGCCGGATTTCAATTCACAGAAAAGCGTTCCGTAACAATTTTTATGGGAAATCACAAAATAGGTTACTAGCGTATTACTTACCCTGTATCTCGAACACTGTCTGATGTTCTGTTCGCGTCGGACAGTTGCCACTGCTTAAGCTGAGCTTTACGTTTTGCCGCAGCTTGACTAGTTCGCTGACCACCATCAAACGCTGTGCTACCTTCTCCATCACCCATCACATTTGCAATAATTAGGCTCCAAAGTCGTATTCGTGTGCTCCAAAAAATCCTGCTATCAGACAACTAAGACGGGCTCTCCTAATTTTGGAAGTTACCAACTACGAACACAATCATACTTTAACCAAAGCTATCAAACAGTAGATATTGATATATTTATAGTTTTAGTGCTTCGTTAACTGAAGAGAACGGTGAAGCTCACATATTTAATAACATTAAGCTGGAATTACGTAAATTATCATCAGCAGTAATATCTTGAGGATTTAAGCAATGATGTATACTGGAAATAATAACCTATAAGCAAAACAATAATTGTACAATATCGCCAATATGAACAGTTCATAATTTAAACGGAAATAGGACGATATGCCGCGCACAGTAGAACTAAACCCAACACAAAGCATTTTGGCGCAGCACTGGATTTAAAATTTCTTTTATAATATAACAATGTCTTCACGTTACAAAAATACTAGCGGGCATGTTTAATTTTGCTTTCCGCTGGTGCATGCCTGTCCACAAAGGCGGGACCGCTCACTTTCCGAATCCTCAAAATCTTCTACCCCACCCCATCCTCGCTTTAAACCCTTATAAATAACGAAATCCATGATCTATCAATGTCCCTAAATTTATGAATATTGTTAAGTGCTAGTATGCTTAGAATGACCTCACTAACCATCCTATTTTATGATTTTGCATAAAAATTGTTACAGAACGATCGTTGGCGAATGTAAATTCGGCGCAAAACTGTTCGGTTGAAACCTAACCACTTTGTTTTAGCGAAAATTCAAGCAAAATTACCCAAATTTTTGGGAATGATCAATTGTCTAATCGACTGATTTTGTTCGCGAACACCAAGAGCTTAGCATCGATTTGCTTGTGCCGTCACTTTTATATTAAATTTGTTCGCGAACACTGGATAATCCATATTTAGATAATTAGACATTGGGTAAACGAGTTTTTGCAAATTGAAAAGCCAAAATTCTGTCCGAACACAAAATATAATTTCTCGCACGCGGATTTCATTTTAGCGATTTTCGGTCCACAAAAACCCGCATGAAATTCGGTTTATTTTCTGTAACAAGGGTTTGCGATTCGATATCGGTAAATATAAAATAGGATGGTTCGCGGGGTCGCCATCAGTTTCCTCACGCATTATCGTATAGGGTATATCTGTATATGTATATTTTTTCACACTGCATCATGCGGTTTAGTCCAAAAACTTTGTATATAATATTTAGTACCGGATTGGAGTCAAATCGGATCGTATGCAGTGGTACGCTCTATAGGTTGTATGGGAAGGAGCAGCCACGGCAAACCGAGTGCGGCTAATCTACGAATCGTTTACCGTACAACTCTAAAGGTTCAAATTGAGTGTTAAGAGTTCTTTCAAAAGTCACAATAAATAATACTCCTAAAGTATAAATTAACGACGATGGCCAATTAACACCCATTTAAATTATACATCAAAAACTGCTTGACCTTTTTATGTTTTTGCCCAGTAATAGAAACACGAAAACTTAGTTTTAAAATTTATAAATAAAAAATCTTGATCCTCTCGTTGAGGAATACTCCTAAAATAAAAATTTGACCTCTGTTACCTCGAGAGCCTGATATCATGTAAATAACATACCAAGCATAGGTTGAAAAAACACGATCCTATCGTGCGGTAACGGGCTAGTTAACGAATTAACCCCTACCATATACACAGGCAGAAATTTACTTAGCTAAAATTTTCACATTTTCGTGGTATTTTTAAACTTTTATTCATACGGCTTTTCTAACATAAAATCTCTATTCTAGCAGCAAGGTTTTAGCTTTTGATAAGAACATTGTATTTTTGAATTATGATGGTCTGAGTCTTTTGTAAGCGGTAAAACCCAAAATGTTATGGGACTTACTTCAGACATCAAAAGTCTCCAGTTCCTATCAATTTTGGGGAGACTTTAGGTATATCAATGATTGAAGCAGCGCAAACACAAAGCTGGTCTTGTATTACTGGTCGATTAGAAATTTTGAAAATCTATGGGTGGTGGAAGTAATATGCACGATACAGAAGGACAAAAAAGGATTTTTGTACAGCTTTGACTTTGTGGACACTCTCCTCTCCAGTCGCTTCCGCTTTCATTTACAACTGCCTTCCATAATTCATGTTGTTCCTGGATACTGTATTTGCTTTGTCCAAGGGTCATAAAGTAACGTAACAGTCATATAAAAGCAACGCGAAAAATGCGAGAATAGCAATTTGAACGGTTAATAATTTTCGGCGAAATAGTTTGCTTCTATTTTTGACCATGCACCTGTATGTCGATCATCATTTAACTAGGTATTTTAAATTTATAGTGTAATGGCTGCTTATGTATCTAGCGAAATTCTATCCACTTTAAACATTTAAACTACAATGGCGTTTTACGCAAAAAAAAGCTAAATTTATACTTGTACCCCGGTTACTGTATTATGTTTTAAGCTTATTTTCATAGATTCACGTGAAATGCTATTTTTGCAAGCCACTGAAACCTGGTTTCACGGAGCAAGAGTCTAACGTAAACAATGGCCATAACGTCAAATGCATTATATTGATATGCTTAGTTTCAACTCATGCTGAATCGTGGATGGAGAATATGATGACACTCTGCAAATTTTAACGTTAGGGAAGTCTCAAAAGGGCAACGATAATTTCGACCGAATAACATTCATCACAACTTGTCGCTAGCAGGGTGCAGCTACCCGATTCCTTTACACACTAGGCCGTTAGTACGGGTTATACTTCAATGATAACTGTAAAAAAAAGGAAATAAAAAGAAAACTAACAATCAAAACTAGAAACAGAATCTTAATGCCTAGCTTTGTAATAGGTTGTCATTATAATATCCGCGCCGCAAGATGGTAGTGGAGAAACGAGAAAGTGGAGCAATGTAAGAGTTTCTTCAGCTTGAACATAGCCAAAAGTAGTAAAAGGCACAGCTAGGTGACCATAATTTTGCGGCAAAATAAAAATGGGTTATGCTTCTTTAGGTCTTTTGAGTTGCCACGACGTTATAAGGTAGAAAAAAGAACAGCTTAGAGCGGTGGGTTCGGGGGCGACAGCTTCTCGACTTGGCTTCGTACATGGCTCATATAGAGACCTTAGCTTAGGCTAAGACTATGGCTTATGCTTAGTAAGTCGAGAAGGGCATGGCGTGTATTATACTTCGTTCCCTAAAGTTGACAGGCCAATTTTTTGACGAAACTACGGTCCAGCATCATCCAGACCCCGAACGTCACCTGGGCGTTTAAGAGGGGGTGCTAAGCACGGCACTGGGTAAATATTCGCAAGAATCAGTAATCAGGTGAAGCGGCTATCAGGTAGCATTTTCTCTTTATTTACAATGGAAGTTTACGTATCAATTGGACTTATTCATTTCATGTCGAAATGTAATGTGATTCAATTAAATTCAGTCTAAAATGTATAAGAAAACATTATCCCATCTGAGTTTCTGCTATTCCTTCCCATACAACCAATACTTTCTCTGACATCACTGATCGCAAGCATAGAAACTAGAGTTTAAAGAATGTTCATGTTGCACATTTTTTCGACCGATTTATTATTTGTACATCATTTCACATTTTATTGCATACATTTGAGCATTTATTATTTGTGCATCATTTCATATTTTTTCTTTAAAGGTTTTTCAATTGGTATGGCTTTTTGGTAGTGTTAGGTTCTTCAAATTCGATTGCACCGACAGGTATGAAGTTGATACTCAACGTTATAAATTTGTTTAGATAAATTTTTGAGTTCGAAACCCGTAGTCTGTATTAAGTTTTTCAACCACTATTGTTATATAACTATGGTTTTTAACAGCTGGAAATATGCCATCGAGTCTACCCGGAAATGTCGAGTTTGGCCGTACTATTGTCGGGTTTACACAGAATTGGCTACATGTATTATAGGGAAGGGTCGAACTGTCAGCATTACACGGGTTTACTATATTCACTACACACTCGAGCAGCCACGGCAAACCGAGTGCGGCTAATCTACGAATCGTTTACCGTAACTATTTCAAGGTTCAAATTGAGTGTTAAGAGTTCTTTCAAAAGTCACAATAAATAATACTCCTAAAGTATAAATTAACGACAATGGCCAATTAACACCCATTTAAATTATACATCAAAAACTGCTTGACCTTTTTATGTTTTTGCCCAGTGATCAAAAACACGAAAACTTAGTTTTAAAATTTATAAATAAAAAATCTTTAATCCTCTGCGTTGAGGAATACTCCTAAAATAAAAATTTGACCTCTGTTACCTCGAGAGCCTCATAGTGTAAATAACATACCAAGCGTAGGTTCAAAACACGATCCTATCGTGGGTAACGGGCTAGTTAACGAATTAACCCCTACCATACCTAGCAGGCAGAAATTTACTTAGCTAAAATTTTCACATTTTCGTGGTATTTTTAAACTTTTATTCATACGGCTTTTCTAACATAAAATCTCTATTCTAGCAGCAAGGTTTTAGCTTTTGATAAGAACATTGTATTTTTGAATTATGATGGTATCCATCTTTTGTAAGCGGTAAAACCCAAAATGTTATGGGACTTACTTCAGGTAATCAACATCAAAAGTCTCCAGTTCCTATCGATTTTTCAGAATTTAGGTATGCAATGATTGAAGCAGCGCAAACACAAAGCTAAGTGCGCTACTTCTGTTACTCGTCGATTAGAAATTTTGAAAATCTATAGATCTAGTGAAGTCATATATGCACGATACAGAAGGACAAAAAGGATTTTTGTACAGCTTTGACTTTGTGGACACTCTCCTCTCCAGTCGCTTCCGTTTCATTTACAACTGCCTTCCATAATTCATGTTGTTCCTGGATACTGTATTTGCTTTGTCCAAGATTCATACAGTAACGTAACAGTCATATAAAAGCAACGCGAAAAATGCGAGAATGGGCAATTAAAACGGTTGATAAAGTTTCACGGAATAGTTTATTTCTGCTCTTTTTGACCATCACTGTATGTCGATCATCATTAACTAGGTATTTAAATTATAGTGTAATGGCTGCTATGTATCTAGCGAAATTCTATCCACTTTAAACATAAACTACAATGGCGTTTTACGCAAAAAAAAGCTAAATTTATACTTGTATACAGGTTACTGTATTATGTTTTAAGCTTATTTTCATAGATTCACGTGAAATGCTATTTTTGCAAGCCACTGAAACCTGGTTTCACGGAGCAAGAGACTAAGTTATGTTAGGGGCAACGGGAAAATGGGAAGCCCCTAAAGGTGACATGGTGCTGTACAACTCATATATATATTGTTTTGGCAAATATCAACTTTAGGAGCCAAAGTATACGCGTGCTTTATTTCGGAAACTGATTTTTGAGATTCCCGCGGGAATTTGGGAAGCGTCTCATGATTATTTGGACAGCGATGATAATAGAGTATTTTTGTACAGTGGCGAAAATATTCGCTCAAAAAAGAAAACAAAAGCCAAAACACACCAGTATTACAATTTTAACACAAAACTACAACAAGCAAATAAAACACATTATTACTAGTAAAAATGCAACGGTACACGATTTGTTATGTAGGCGCCTAAGTCTCTTTATTTAAACTATGAATTTTGTTGGCTCAAGTATACAAAAGCCAGATTGGTCGGCGAATTCCAAACCACCATGAAGATTTAGCGTACATTCTGCAGCCTGTGGCCACACCTAGTGTTATAAGGATATACATACAGAGTCCACATCGGATGTTGTCGAACAGATGGGATAATGTTTTCTTATACATTTTAGACTGAATTTAATTGAATCACATTACATTTCGACATGAAATGAATAAGTCCAATTGATACGTAAACTTCCATTGTAAATAAAGAGAAAATGCTACCTGATAGCCGCTTCACCTGATTACTGATTCTTGCGAATATTTACCCAGTGCCGTGCTTAGCACCCCCTCTTAAACGCCCAGGTGACGTTCGGGGTCTGGATGATGCTGGACCGTAGTTTCGTCAAAAAATTGAGCCTGTTAGGGACTTTAGGGAACGAAGTATAATACACGCCATGCCCTTCTCGACTTACTAAGCATAAGCCATAGTCTTAGCCTAAGCTAAGGTCTCTATATGAGCCATGTACGAAGCCAAGTCGAGAAGCTGTCGCCCCCGAACCCACCGCTCTAAGCTGTTCTTTTTTCTACCTTATAACGTCGTGGCAACTCAAAAGACCTAAAGAAGCATAACCCATTTTTATTTTGCCGCAAAATTATGGTCACCTAGCTGTGCCTTTTACTACTTTTGGCTATGTTCAAGCTGAAGAAACTCTTACATTGCTCCACTTTCTCGTTTCTCCACTACCATCTTGCGGCGCGGATATTATAATGACAACCTATTACAAAGCTAGGCATTAAGATTCTGTTTCTAGTTTTGATTGTTAGTTTTCTTTTTATTTCCTTTTTTTTACAGTTATCATTGAAGTATAACCCGTACTAACGGCCTAGTGTGTAAAGGAATCGGGTAGCTGCACCCTGCTAGCGACAAGTTGTGATGAATGTTATTCGGTCGAAATTATCGTTGCCCTTTTGAGACTTCCCTAACGTTAAAATTTGCAGAGTGTCATCATATTCTCCATCCACGATTCAGCATGAGTTGAAACTAAGCATATCAATATAATGCATTTGACGTTATGGCCATTGTTTACGTTAGACTCTTGCTCCGTGAAACCAGGTTTCAGTGGCTTGCAAAAATAGCATTTCACGTGAATCTATGAAAATAAGCTTAAAACATAATACAGTAACCTGTATACAAGTATAAATTTAGCTTTTTTTTGCGTAAAACGCCATTGTAGTTTATGTTTAAAGTGGATAGAATTTCGCTAGATACATAGCAGCCATTACACTATAATTTAAATACCTAGTTAATGATGATCGACATACAGTGATGGTCAAAAATAGAAGCAAACTATTCGCGAAAAATTATTAACCGTTCAATTGCTATTCTCGCATTTTTCGCGTTGCTTTTATATGACTGTTACGTTACTGTATGAATCTTGGACAAAGCAAATACAGTATCCAGGAACAACATGAATTATGGAAGGCAGTTGTAAATGAAACGGAAGCGACTGGAGAGGAGAGTGTCCACAAAGTCAAAGCTGTACAAAAATCCTTTTTGTCCTTCTGTATCGTGCATATATGACTTCACTAGATCATAGATTTTCAAAATTTCTAATCAACGAGTAACAGAAGTAGCGCACTTAGCTTTGTGTTTGCGCTGCTTCAATCATTGCATACCGTGAAATTTTAAAAATCGATAGGAACTGGAGACTTTCTATGTTGATTACTGAAAAGTTTCCATAACATTTTGGGTTTTACCGCTTACAAAAGATGGATACCATCATAATTCAAAAATACAATGTTCTTATCAAAAGCTAAAACCTTGCTGCTAGAATAGAGATTTTATGTTAGAAAAGCCGTATGAATAAAAGTTTAAAAATACCACGAAAATGTGAAAATTTTAGCTAAGTAAATTTCTGCCTGCTAGGTATGGTAGGGGTTAATTCGTTAACTAGCCCGTTACCCACGATAGGATCGTGTTTTGAACCTACGCTTGGTATGTTATTTACACTATGAGGCTCTCGAGGTAACAGAGGTCAAATTTTTATTTTAGGAGTATTCCTCAACGCAGAGGATTAAAGATTTTTTATTTATAAATTTTAAAACTAAGTTTTCGTGTTTTTGATCACTGGGCAAAAACATAAAAAAGGTCAAGCAGTTTTTGATGTATAATTTAAATGGGTGTTAATTGGCCATTGTCGTTAATTTATACTTTAGGAGTATTATTTATTGTGACTTTTGAAAAAACTCTTAACACTCAATTTGAACCTTGAAATAGTTACGGTAAACGATTCGTAGATTATCCGCACACGGTTTGCCGTGGCTGCTCGAGTGCGTAATATAGTAAACCCGTGTAATGCTGACAGTTCGACCCTTCCCTATAATACATGTAGCCAATTCTGTGTAAACCCGACAATAGTACGGCCAAACTCGACATTTCCGGGTAGACTCGATGGCATATTTCCAGCTGTTAAAAACCATAGTTATATAACAATAGTGGTTGAAAAACTTAATACAGACTACGGGTTTCGAACTCAAAAATTTATCTAAACAAATTTATAACGTCAGTATCAATTTTATACTGCTCGTGCAACTGAATTTTGAAGAACCTGAACACTACCAAAAAGCCATACCAATTGAAAAACCTTTAAAGAAAAAATATGAAATGATGCACAAATAATAAATGCTCAAAATGTATGCAATAAAATGTGAAATGATGTACAAATAATAAATTGTCAAAAATGTGCAACATGAACATTCTTTAAACTCTAGTTTCTATGCTTGCGATCAGCGACGTCAGAGAAAGTATTGGTTGTATGGGAAGGAGCAGCAGAAACTCAGATTGGCCGATATAAAATATCACTCTTGTAAAATAAACGAAAATCACCTCAACGAGTTCTAACAAAACACATTGGCAGGCTTACGTGGCAACCGGAACAATATAATAATAAATTGTCAAAAATGTGCAACATGAACATTCTTTAAACTCTAGTTTCTATGCCTGCGACCGATGACTTCTCAGAAAGTATTGGTTGTATGGGAAGGAGCAGCAGAAACTCAGATTGGCCGATATAAAATATCACTCTTGTAAAATAAACGAAAATCACATCAACGAGTTCTAACAAAACACATTGGCAGGCTTACGTGGCAACCGAAACAATATAATAATTGTCAAAATTGTGCAGCATGAACATTCTTTAAACTCTAGTTTCTATGCCTGCAACCGATGACTTCTCAGAAAATATTGGTTGTGTAGGAAGGAGCAGCAGAAACTCAGAGTGGCCGATATAAAATATCACTCTTGTAAAATAAGCGAAAATCACCTCAACGAGTTCTAACAAAACACATTGGCAGGCTTACGTAGCAACCGGAACAATATAATAATAAATTGTCAAAAATGTGCAACATCACCATTCTTTAAACTCTAGTTTCTATGCCTGCGACCGATGACTTCTCAGAAAGTATTGGTTGTATGGGAAGGAGCAGCAGAAACTCAGATTGGCCGACATAAAATATCACTCTTGTAAAATAAACGAAAATCACTTCAACGAGTTCTAACAAACCACATATGGCAGGCGTAGGCTCTAAATTTTGTCGTTTCAGTAGTGAAGTAGGCATGACAACAATATGGGTCGTTCCAGAACATGACTAGTGTGGAAACCTGGTTTAAGGCTCAAGCCTAACATTTAGAGATTAACATTGCTACAGTTATTTTCGGCACCATAAGAAACACTAAACACATTCAGCGGTTCAAACTTAGAGTTGCTTCCATGTCAGTGTCCGGGTGTTCCGTGTATTTTGGCACAAATTCAGGGACCACTCACACTTTAATTGGAAAATTTAAAAGCATGTTATCAAGCATGAAATTTCGAAGGTAGCGACGACACTGTCCGATTTGTTATCAAAAATGACTATCTTACGTACGTTAGACTGATTCATCTGCTCAACAGATCGCTTAATATGTATTGTCCACATTACCCTGAAATTTCGACATTACCCAGATAAAGTGTCGGCAACAGCCGGAGCACATCAAAATTCGAAGGTTTTGCAAAAACCCTAGTATTGATATACTTGTTCCAATTACAGGAAATAAAGTTACATATTCAAAAAATTGGGATCATTTACGACAAATCTGTGAAAAAAAATTCATCATTTCTCAAGGTAGCAGCAAAATCTAGGTCGACAAACTTAACTTTTGAAAGAAATTAACTAGTCAGAAATTCCGAGTATTCTCGACAATAGCAGTTTTGTACATAAAACTGAACTAAAAATTTATAAAATACATAATTTCTCTGCACAGGCATACGGTCAACAGCAGTAGCTATGTTACGATATAAAAATATATAAAAATTATTTATTTTAGAGCAAGAAATACGAGTTCAAGTTTTAAGTTGTCGAGATTACCCGGATGTCGGGATTACCCGGGTATATATGATATTTGGAATGTTAGGATGAAAGATATTTTTCTTTTGTCATAAGGAATTTCCGCTCACCTTTCGTAGTTTACATTACACAGTGATGCTGTGCAATTCACATGCGGTGATGCTGAATTATTTTACCACTATAGTAGCGATAATTTGTTTAATAACTGTTTAGCTTTCCTCAGTCATATTACACAATTTATATTAATTGAAAGGCCATTAGAAGCATCGTGGACTATGCGTCACAGGATTAGTAGCAATTTTAGCCATTCTCGATTCCTTTTTTAGCATTAATCTGAAACATACCTGCATCTTTTTGTTGTAGGAACATGGATTTCTGAAGTTTTCATATGCGAGCAATCCGATGTCAATAAAATTGATGCAATGCAATAGTCGCAACAAAGTATTACTGAGCTTTGTTCCAGTATACTGTACTACATAAAAATAGCGACCATGCCTACGGGTGTATAATTGCACAACCCTATGATGCATAGTCATTATCTGAGCGTGTTCAAAATCTTTATGTTAATTATAGAAATTTGCATTATTGATAAACATGAAAAAGCAAAATATTGATGGATCAAATGAACATTTTCTTGGAAACTGTTGCATGCGGAGTAACACGCATCTACAATTTACAAACCAATATTTGCCACAGCTGTTTCATATCAACGAAATACGAAACATTACTTATGCGAATATAGAATTATTGAGTTGAAACATAAACAAAAATGTAATAGCAGTGGAAAGGAAAATGTATGGAAAAATAAATAGAAGCATGCAGAAAATTTATAATCATATAAAAGGCTAGGTGGAATATTAATTTGAAGTGGACGTGAGAAAGTCATATTTTTAGGCTTTGGCTCAAGAATCATCTCCGAGTCGGGCCCATTCTCGCAGACAAATCTTAGGTTGTGAATCTCCTCGGCCCTTACAGAACAATGCCCGGTTCGCTCTGGTCGGCTCTTCCGATGAAAACCCAGGCTCGGCTCGGCCCTTAATAATAAAACTTTGGGTTTCAAGAGAGAAAATAACAAAGGACGTATATAGTTGCTTTTTAATTTTTAAGAACAGATCAGAGGCTGGCTTTGCGGTTGACTGAGTAGTTATACATCAGTAGTTGCAATTATTATGGTTGCTGTTTTAGAAAAGAGCTTTTAAGAGCCGACCACAACGTTTCCAGATACACTAGGCTCGGCTTTAACAGACATATCCTAAGGGCCCAGCATTCAGACATGCTGTAGAGCCAAGCCGGGAGCCTAAATATTCTCACTTCTATCTTGAAGTGACGCAGGGGCAAACACTTGTGTTTTTATCAACCACAAAATTATTCATTTATCGGAACCTGAAATTTAAAATAAATGATTAAGGTTGCTAGATTGGAAATGCCGCGGAAGTCAAATATAGCATATAAACACTAATTCAGTTTAAATGCTGCGTAAAACCGATACGTTACCATAAAATTGTAGAGCATGACTTGTTACATTGCCATAATTACAGTTGTAAATTATTTTTAGAAAAATTAGTTTCGAAGGCTTTTCATCCGATTCGTAGTTATTCTTTCGGGCAGCAAGAATGTGATCTAAAGTGGATATTACAAATTACTATGAGCTTATGGGACAAACTTTATAAAAAAATCACTATACATCTGCAGCTACTTCAAGCAAATTTAGAAAGAATGCCACTACTAAATAGTAAGCGCCTCAGTTGGCAACTTCCCAACTACTAACAGACCTGCAGTCATCTGTGGCGGGTACTGTATGTCTGCGAGCATGCATTAGCCAACAACGTATAAAACTAATTTGTAGATTACCTTTCGAAGTGCTTCCAAAATACCAGCCTGGAAGCGTCTAGCATATTTTCGATGGTAAAAACGATGAACGCGCACATATCGCGGTTTTCCTTTATATACGTGTACACACGATTTGTGATGCATCAACGCAATGTGCTTTTCATCGTCACCATTTTCGTTTTATCACGGTGTCGTGCTGTCGGCGTACACGCAAAACGCTGTTACCAATAGCATTTTCGTACATTGTGATATACAGATTGATGCGAACAGGGAATATTCAGCATGTCATTTTATGAACGTGGAGAAACGTGCGAAATTGAGAAAATGTGAGCGCAAGCAAATTCCGTTCGTATATTGCAGAGCCCATGCTAGGGGTAACAAAAGTGCAAATACCGATGCTACAAATGAGAACGCAAATTATTGTACGGCTTAGGTCGTGATTTTGACAAAAGAACCATGGCAGGATTCACGCAAACATTTTGGCACAACCTTCCAATCCTGACATAGACAATAAACCAAAACTCAATAATAAACTATCAATCACACTTAAGTTAATGTTTCATCATTAACACCGTTCATGTATGAATAACATTATAAACTACTTTATTAATTTCAAAACTACAGTCACGCTCAGCAAATTTTTCGCAGATCGTTCGCGAATAGTTCGCAAAAAATAACAGCTGTTCAATTGCTATTCGCGAATTTTTAGCGAACGATTTGCAAAAAATGCGTTTATCTGAGAGTAACTGTATATATTGTACTATGCTTTTATTGGTGGACAGCCCTTAACCGCCTTATCGACCGCCAAGATGCCGACCCATAGAACTTCACTCCTCCACACCCGAGAAATTGACATTTCTCAACGCATATTGGTCTACGACGCGATTTGGAAATATTTTAAGCTTATAGGTCTTCGTTACGCTGTGATATTATGTATCCCAATGTGCTTTATGTAGTAGTAATACTACAATATGTAATGTATAATTATTATTGAAACCGAAATCACAATCTAATCTGCTGAAATTTCGATCGATCACGATTTCAATATAATGTCGGTCGATTGCTAAAGAAATTTGGTACAATTTCGATTGATTGTTTTGCACTTTTCTGACCATGATTGTACACCACCAATTATCATAACCGCAAGTTTAATAGCAAATAACAAATTATTTACACATAAAATAAGAATATAAATACTCATGATCTACGGAAGTAGGTTGTGCTTGAGAACAACCAAACTGTAAAGACAGTAGTAGTCAATTTAGCGACATCCTTTTGCCTCACGATTCCCGAGTTCTACACTGAAAAAGCAACAGCGCGTGATTCAAGTAACAAATAAATTTGAAATTGGCTGAACTGAAATTTGCTCTATAGACTGGCCATTCTAGTTCTGGCCAAGCCTTTACACCGATACTTGTTTTCTATTTCGCTTAAGAAAAATATTTGTATTTAAATATATAACTGCACATAGGGTCAATTTGATCAATGACCTACGCATATCAACGAAAATAATTTAGTAACAAAAACGTTACCTGACATGTACCCACACCAAAATAATAGTTACTTGGAACAACTTGATTCGCCTTCGCACAACCGCAGGTACTGTACAAACTTGTTGGGCAATTTGCTTCGCACGCTAAATTCGTCCGACTCCAGATTCGTTAAAATCTGCAACAAACCATAATAGATGTACTATAAGTTATTAGCTATTGAATAACATCAAAAGGACAAAATGTTAACCACTGAATTGAACGGATTTTGCACAAGTGTTAATGTTTAATAAGTATACTTTAATATACCTAAACGAGAACTGGGAAAAAGAGCCCCTGGCTGCCTGGTTTTTGCAAATTTTCAAAAAATAGTTTTGCCGTAACACAGTAAAATCTAGGTATCCTTGGAAAAATTACTTTCTATTATTTTTAATAGCATGCAACATTTGTGAGAGAATCCGTTTAACATAGTATTGTCATTGTGAAGAAAAATGCTTTGTGGTGTAGCCATAATATTGATAATTATATCGCTCGCTAAAATATTTATAATAAAGATACATTATTAAACCAAAAACGCTCACTGCGCTGCTGTAAAACACATTTTAGTGTTTCGGTATCATCTACCTACAACAACATTCATTTCGGCTCAAATACCCTAAACACAGCAGACATAACCCCACTTTGGTGGTTCAACATTCGATAAAACTAAACAACCCAAAATTAATACTAATAAATGCCATATGGCACACTAAACAAATGAAACGTTGTTTTGCAAGTTTATAACCCAATAGTTTTATTATAGCTAGAGATATAAGTGCACGTAAAAAATTGAATAACCTTCTAAGGTGTAACGGTTTTTCCCTTGGACTATTATTTTTGATGTCACCCCAAAATACCTGAATGGTGCTAGTGTTGCTCTAGGGGGCAGTCAAAATTAAGCTGTTGCATGACTTGAGGTAAACGTCTAAATGCTTGGGAGCTCGAAAATTCCAGGAACCTCCCCCTCTGTGGATAGGCCAACAATAATAATACATAGTACAAACCCTATCTAGAGGCAGAATTGTTGTTTTAAATGAGTGCAATGTAACCCATAAGCTCAAGCGGCTGCGATGATGTGGCCATAGGCCCATTAAAATATATTTTGGAAACACTGCAGCGTAACAAAATGCCAACAGCAGCAAACCACTGAACGACCCATTATAAGCCAGCCCGCAACACATGACTCAGGGGTAGACAGAGGCTGAATTGGTCTACAAAAAGAGTCCGATATCTTCCATATAATGTCGATATGACTGTTTTCGTGTAGTTTGGGCCCATTCAAATACTCATTTTGACCCAACCCAACCCATACTGACTACACCAGCAAACAATATGCAGCTTCCTGGAGAATAAAACCCTCTACATGTACAGTAATTTATAGTAACTGCAAACGTTATAAAACAGCGTGAGACAGCAGTGAAGATAAAACACATCAAATGAAAGTTATAACCCACTTACACATTTCAGTATTCAGAAAGGCTAATTAAGAAACTTAATTAGCACAATTAAAAGAATATTGATCTAAACAATTTCCAATAATTTGAATTTAATCCATAGAAACCTCACAGTAAAATTTTGAATGTGGTGATAGGACATAATGCGTGGATATCTCGATGGCCTGACGTGGTGGATAATAACTCTGTGCCGTTAATTCTGACAGTGACTGCACATAGTTACTATATGTCAACTAAGTAACTTAGTGGTTAGAATACGCATAATCGCGCATAAATTTTAAGATTCTGGTTTAGTATATCGTCCGTATAACCCGTTTACATTTTATGATGTTCTGAGGCATCACGTTAGGCTCTTGTTGCTATATATACGATGATTTTCGATTTATGTTGAGCTTTAATATAACTGACCGTATTTTTGATATTTAATCTTACCATGTTTACATGCTGCTAGTTACCTGTAGACTTCAAATTTTGATTTTCACCGCTTGGCTATGACTGACAGAAATATTGAATTTACAAACCACGATCAAAGCTTGCACATAAAAGTCGTCCGTACGGGCGTCCAAATTCAGACTCTTCAACGTTTGAACATTACACCATACCCGTTTTTACCTGATCTTTATATTGAGCAATGAAGCCATGAAACTGAAAAAGCGCAGCAGTTAGTGGAAATTCCTGTTGGTGCTGTCGAGATTCTTCTGCTAAAAATGCGTTCATATCCTGATCCGATACAGCTGGTAGTCTTTTAATGTCGTTGTAATACCTGCAAACAAACAAAAGTATACATCCACATACATATACTAAGTTCAGTTATATATTTAGTGTATGTAAGTTAGCACAAACGAACTCTATGACAATTTTAAACTAGTGAAAGTTCGAAATGCAGTGATAAGGCCGGTAAATTCCAGATATTGACATCTAAGGTTGCGAGTGATTATTTGAAGTGTAACAGCGCCGTTACGCGTCTGCATTGCGCACTTCCAAAACACAATGCGCATACGACACCGGCTATCGTAACCTCAAGGGCGGACCTTGGGATTCATTTTTCCCGCTTGGTCCCAAGAAGCTAAAGAGTTTAGCAAGCCGCACGAGCGCTTCACAGGATGTGTTCTGATTCTGCCGGATGGATTGAACACGCGTTCCCAACGGAAAGAACATTCCTTTGGTATGGTATTTCAGATGATTAATTGGGTCATTAAATTTTGATGACCTCTGGGGACGCCAAATTTTGGCAACCCTTCCGGGGTCTCAGACTTTAGTCAGCAAAATGGTTTCTTTTCGAGACGATTTGCCCTACTTTTCCAGACGGTCTAATCCCCTAACCGTCAATGGCCCTTATTTCACAAATTTTGGGCCCAAATTAATCCTAATATATCAGATTTTAATTACAAAATTAATAATCTTAATATTAATTTAATATTTACTTAATAAATATATTAATATAAATTACCTATATTAAGTATGGTATTATTTTATTATTAAGCCCCCTCCAAAGATATATATTAATAACACTATACTTATATATTAAGCTATATTACCTTATTATTTAATATAAATAATTTCCTATAAATATATTATAATTATTAATAAATTTATAATTAAGTTGCTAATATTTTCTTTAATCCTAAGTTACATATATTTCATAATTATGTCAAGCGCAGCACAGACCTTGCTGCCATCAGTGTCGCCGAGTCTTGGGGTCGAGCAGACATTAGCGAAAATGAATTGCTACTTCCTAACTTTGCAATGTACCGGGTCGATCGGCTTCACTTTTCTGGCGGTGGCACATTGTTGTATGTTGCTGAGTGACTTAACACTAGTCTGATTCATATAGCTAACCGCGACAATGTAGAGGTGGCGGCCGCTCTTATTTCGTTACGTGACCATAATAGCTTGCTTATCATTTGTGCCTATCGCTCGCCAGCAAATAGTCATCGCCAAAATGTGTCGTTTTTTGCATACATTCGTAGTATTCTAGAGCTACCACACTCACATCTGTTGATTATCGGTGATTTTAATTACTTCGACGTTGACTGGCAGAACTATATTTGGCCTACCCATTGTGATGATTTCATGAGCTTAGTTCAAGCCGTTGCATTACATCATCATGTTACGTCCTATACACGACGCCATGCAATTCTTGATCTGGTGTTAGCAAATGATTCCTATATGGTAGACATTCTGGATATTTCTGCTGACTTAGTTTCATCCGACCACTATGTCATCAAATTTAAATAGCTAATTTACATGGCTCTTGCACCTCGCCCCAAGCCGGAATTTTCTATAATTCGTGCAGATTAGATAAAAGCATGCACGCTAATAAGCGGTACTGCCCTTCCGAACTTTAAAGTGTGGCTCGTGATTGGGAGGCTATTCACTCCGCTTTTATCAGTGCCTGGTCTAGTAGTGCTCCGACTCATTGTCGTCGTACGAATAGGTTTCGTGAGCTTCCGTGCATGAATAGGTCTATGGAAGTAGCCATTAGGATGTAACGAAATGTCTATCGCTATTGCCGAAGGTGTCGCACTTATCGTACGTGGTTGATCTACCGAAAACGTAGCTCCGAAATGCACACTGCGTCATCCCTCGTCGTGATGCAATTTGAATATAGACTGGCCGACAACATTAAACGAGACCAAAAGTCATTTTGACGATACGTCCATTCGGAGACACGATCAAAGCGTCTTGTTGGAACCATCTTGTGTGACAATGGTTCCTATACCACGTCCGATACGCAGTGTGCTGAGTTACTGAATAATTACTTCGCTACTGCCTTTGTTACCGAGGATCTGTCTTGTTTGCCTTAGTTTCCTTCTCTTGCCGTAAGTCAGGTTGAGAACATAGAATTTTCAAAAGCTCATGTGTTAGAAGTGATGTCTGATCCCAACCTCTTGTCAGCCACTGGGCCAGACGATATTCCTACACGAATGCTACTTGAATGTCGCGGCGCACCTGCTCCTATCCTGGCCAAGTTTTTTCAGTTATCGATGCGAGATGGACAAGTTCCTATCTTTTGGAAATCAGCCACAGTCTGTCCAATTCGTAAAGACGGTAGCCGCTCGGAAAGATCTAACTATCGCACAATTAGACCAACGTCTAATGTATGCAAGGTAATGGAGCGTCCAGTAACCGCTGAATTAGTAGCATATCATGTTAATAATAACCTATGGAAGAAATCACAGTTCGACTTCATGCGCGGCAGAACATTTGAATTACAGCTTGTTGAATTCATCTACCTTTTGTCCCGTGTTTGGGACGATGGGGACATTGTAAATTTTATTTATTTGGATCTTCGAAAAGTATTTAATCGTGTTCCTCACAAGAGGTTGCTGTTGAAACTGAAAGGATATGGTATAAGGTGAAATATTTTGCAGTGGGTCCGAAACTTTCTGACTAACAGGACCCAAGTCGTTAATGTTAACGGTATTACATCAAGTCGTTGTCATGTTTCTTCTGAACAACCTATTCCTGCTTGTGATCACCGTAGGGATTTGGGTATAAATGTTTCGTCAAAGCTCAAGGCATCCGAACAATGCGGAAAAGTTGTTAAAGCAGCCAATTCTATGTTGGGCATACTTCATCGTACTTTACGATATTGGAATATTGATGCTTTTTCTGAAGCTCTATGTTGCGTTAGTTCGGCCTATTATCGAGTATGCCAGTCCGGCGTGGAGTCGAGGATACCAGCGTGAAATAGACTTGCTAGAGGGTGTTCAACGCAGGGCGACAAAATTTATTTATCGACTGCGGAATAGATAAACCCTTCCACGTCCGGTTGCATATTTTAGTAATTCAGTCTCTTGAAACAAGGAGACGTCGTGCTGATTTGATACTGCTTCATAAAATGATCCATGGATTTGTAGATTTTGACTGGTCATCCTTGTTTCATTTTGCGCCTGACAATGGTCTACGTCGTCACTTATTATGTCTGCCTCCTGTAAATATCGCTCGCTACAATTATCGCCTACACCGGTTTGCCATTCCGAGTATATCCATCTTTCAAACGGTCTACCCAAGAGCGTTGTTTCGGCTCCTACAAATGCACTATTCAAACGCAGTCTTCACGACTCAGGGGTACTTACTACAGTCTGACACCATGGTCTCTGCTGCTGATACCGCTTATGTTTATTCAGCGATTGGTCGAAGATAACAGTCGCTATAAACGGAGCGGATTGGATCTGGTCCACTTACTAAGGTATGGAGAAATTGCATATGCAAGGCAGGGAATAACCGGAACCG
The DNA here is from genome assembly GCA_030248225.1 of Trileptium ribeirensis. Classification (NCBI taxonomy): domain Eukaryota; kingdom Metazoa; phylum Nematoda; class Enoplea; order Enoplida; family Thoracostomopsidae; genus Trileptium; species Trileptium ribeirensis. The sequence goes on along the minus strand of JASANE010007472.1, from coordinate 12,521 downwards.
AAATTTACCGGAACCGGAACCAGCAACCGGAACCGTTCATTTAAACCGGATCCGGAACCGGAACCTGGTCTTCGAAATTTATATATAGTAAAACAGATGATGGAAGAAATGAAGGTATAGTGGATTTAAAATGCATTAAAAATAACTTTTACATTAAACTTAATGTATTGCAATGGTATTATTGTCTTTCTGAGACTTTAAAGAGATTGAGGAAGCTAATAATGTTTATTTATCGATCAAATATGTCGGTTTTTGGACATTCAGAGCAAAAAATGTCTTCCACTATACACAATTGCGTACCACTACCACCATACTGCGTCATATCGAATTTGCTTACAAAGCTTGGAGCGTAGAATACACACTTTCGCTCTGTCTCCAGTCGCCTCCCTTTACTACACATACGTTTGTTGCATGTTCTTCTGTAGGAAACTTAAAATTATTGGTTTATATGATTCTAAGAGAAAATAATAGATAGAAGGTAATTTTCTGATCAGTGGTCAGAGACACTGTTTAGGCTAGCGTTGGACAAACAGTGTCCGTCAGTTAGATCATAATGATAACTTTCTAATCAGAATACTATAAATGAGACACACTGTGATGCTGCTCCCACAGTTTCAATTAATACGGTTTATTGCCAAGAAAACAGTTTCTAGTTGCGTTGCAGATAACGTTAGTTTACTTCACTTTAGACTGATTTACCAAGTTTACAAGCGCACGGGCGGGTGCTTGACGCAATTTATGTTAGCCAAGCATACCCTAAGTACTTCTGCGTAAGCCATACTCTGTTACCGAGTTGGACCGGTTTAATTCAAACGTATCCCGCAGACTTCTGGATGTGTAAAATAGCTGCTACAAGCATCGACCTGGCTTTGATTTAACAAACTCCTGCAGGTTATTATGAAAAATTCCTGCTCTAATTATGTGCCCTACCTACGTTCACACGGCAAATTGGTTAGTTAATATTTTCTTTTGCTTGGTTGTATTGGAGCTTGATCATTGTATTATATATATTACATATGTTTGGATTACAAGATGAAGCAAAAAACGAAGAAAATTTCAAACAAAAATTTTAAACCGGAATTCCGGTTCCGGTATGGTTTTTGCCCTTTGCCGGAACCGCAACCGGAACACGATTTTCGCCGGAACCGGAATTCCGGTTACTCCCTGATGCAGGGCTCACGGGGTCAGTTCGGTGAGCATTACGGCGAGCATTTACAATTTGCTATAATTTTAATACTAAATTGTAAATAAAAACGCCAGACGGCTGGGTAGACAAAGGACTTAATGTATATAAGAGTAATACTAAACTTATTAGTTAACTAACTTTATTTACTTTATAAAGGTATATAAATAAAAAAATTTTAATAATAAATATATCAATAATTATAGACTGATATATAAACGTATATATTATATATATATCTGGCAGACGTCTGTGTAAACAAGACGTTGAAAAACAAACAGGTGCAAAGGCCGTAAAACGGACTCCCAATCCCTCAAACACCTCCGGGGCACAAAACAGGCCTCGGACTCGGCTCCTCCAGCAGAGCATTTTGATACCCAACACCCAATATTCGAACAAAAAAAGTGAAACCTGGCTCTTGGACAAGTTCATCCAAGATTTTGATACGAAAATCGAATACTTCAGGGGCTTCCAGTAGGTTAGGGTTACTTTTTTATGGGCGGTGCGCTCTGATTTTGTGTCGGATTTAATGAGGGAAGCGCAACGATGGTTAACATGCCCATCGGGAAATTTTTCACAATTCTCACGGGGTACCCAAGGTAATGCGTCGAAGCTATTCCACTGAAGAAGTAAAACTGAAGTCGGTGCAAAATCTGTAATAACATGCTTACGCTGATAGAACTTAAGATGCTGACACAATGACGCTGTGAAATCATGGTCTAACTTGGCGGAATAACCCCGACAAGTATACTGCATTTACCTTGATGATGTACCAAATTTACCAAATGATTGCCTTTGCAGCGATTTCGTTGTGAGAATGTGCATTCGCAATCATCTTAAATATTATTTAATACGGTGGAACGATACAATTATAAGGAATTTTCCTTATCGTATTCAGCTGGTATCTGCTGCTGAAATACCACCGACCATGTGAAGATCTTCAACTAATGGATTGTTGGTAATTTTAGAAAGCTACAGTAAACATGCACTACATACATGACACTATAGTTATGGTATTATATAAAACATGAAATGTTAACAGCATTACTTGTGTAACATATCTATTCTGTATCTTTATTGGTCAGATAAATCCTTGCAACAGCCCAAAGAACGATTTATAGCGGTACAAGCGCAGACGCAAGGATTTGGTCCCAAGATGTTCAAGGGAAACTTAGGACTGATTAGGGGGTATTAGGTAGCGACGGTTCACAACATAAGTGCGAAAACGTGAAATCCAAACCATTGAAAGTAGTTTAAGCATTAATACCAAAAGAGTCGATATCGAGTAACTCAAATTATGTACCGAGTATTCTGTTGAGCAGGGACAATATCACTGAAGGTGTAACATGTGACTCACGCCAGTCAAATCGTGGACTTTTGGTCTACACTGTTTCAACTTACCCCGCCCGATAAAATGACAACGGACATGTTCTCTGAATAGCTTACTTGGACTTTTGCCGTATGGTAAGCAAAGTCTGTCTGAGACGCACTAAGCGCCGATGAACTGGCCATCGGATAAGTTTTTGAGTTTGCTGATTCTAAAATGTTAGAAATCAGATAGGATAAGTTGTAGACCTATCCCGTCCCTGATTGTAGTCTAGTTTGCGATCATATTACAATTATTATTAGCAGTCAAGCTTATAGTCAAAAATAAGATTTACAAAATTATCGCTAAGGAGTCGATTACAAGCATGTACCATCCTTACAAAATCGGTCAATGTAGTGACGTTGTAAAATGTTCATAGCGATTTGTTACTATCGGTCATACGATTATCAGTGTATCCGGTATCAGATATCGTATTACTGTTTGCGTAACCATGTACTATATTTATGTCATGTCGTATTTATCACCGTTGTAGCATAGATATCCGCTGCGGTAGATCCCATCGCTGTACGAGTTTACTAGATTTTTTCATCCTCCTCCCCAGAACAGCATCGTATAAATGTTACTTTTCCACGTTGTCCTCTACGAACAACGTAATGTTTACATGTGTTAGCCCTTAGCTGTCTAAACGGACTATTTGGCCAATACGGAAAAGTTAGCCTTGGCGCCCGGCCGGCATAATGTATCGGTTCAATATCTTGTATACCTCTTTTAGTAGTGCAATCGCAGCCGTTGTAATAAGTGCTCATGAGTTCCGAAGATCGCGGATCTAATTCACGGTCGTGTACGTTCGTTTTGGGAGGTTGTTGATCCGAATGATTGCAACATGTCTGTTGATTATCGTTGTTATGTATTGCCTATGGTGTGCTGATGTACCTTTGTAATCCACCGTGTAATCGATATGTTTACTAATAAATGACCGAAGAAAATTCTAAACTATCCTTGCGTTGTTTGATGATGCGTATGCAGCGACAACGCTTAGGATTTGCAATTGTTGATCAGTCCGTGGTCCACGTTTAGGCCTGTCTTCAAAACATCACAAGCTTTAGCGTGTCCCGTCGACCAATCAATAGTATGATGTTCAGATAGTTTGTTTGAATGCGAAAGCTCTAAGGTCCAGTATAATTAAAGTTCAAATCTTATCTTAGAACGGCGATTTCGAAAAAGAGTGTCAGACGTCAAAATTTTAGGGACTGTCGGACCATGGTGGGTGCCAACGTGGCTGAAACCGTTATGGTCGAAAATCGCAAATCGAAGTGAGAGTACCCAACGATGTGTTTCCGCTGTAATAAACGAGAAACCAATTGAGACCAGGATTGGGAATAGCGGTATGACCTCCTTGGACTGTGAGCAGGTGACGGAGCAAAGCTGCCACGGGGCCTTGAAAGCATACCACATAGGCCACGTGCGCAACCAATCGGGCATGATCCGAACAAATCATATGAAGCAATCCTGGTGGCTTGCTAAATTCCGTAGCTTCCTGGGTCTTATCGCGGGAAATACAGAAAATCAAAGCAATTGGTCCACATTTGAGGATATATCCGGGTCGTAAAAGCACTACATTTGGAAGTTTCACAGAGCAGCAGCGTCCCGTTATTACATTTGTAACACAGTATTAGGACTGAAGCTACTCCACTCGCTTGAGTAGGACTGCGAAGTTAGCACAGAAACATAATGGTTATTTTTTGAAACGTTTGCATTCAATGTTGCATTCATGTTTGGATTTTTTCAAACATTCTCAAAGAAAACGCTGAACCATTTTGTCAACATTGCAGGCAACATGACAATATTAACTAGTTTTCGCAGCTACATTAATTTTACAATATTATACAAAATTCCGATTATAAATGGATGACTTTCAAGATAATACCAATCATCATTTGCGGTCGGCAAATCAATTATGTTGTCATAACACATGTTATGGAAACATATGCAAGCGCCATCAATGTGCCCGTCAAGACCACAACTACTTTTGTTAATATTTTATATAGCCATTTTTGCAACGGAACGGCCATGCTATGCTAATGTAATATCGACGTGACGCTGCTGCATTACGCACTTCTACAAACGTAATGCCCATACGACCCCGGCTATCGTAACCTCGAGGGCGGACCTAATACGTTCAAATTTTGGATTCGGGTCAGACCCAAGAAATTACGGAGCTTAGCAAGCCGCAGGAAGGCTTCACAGGATGTGTTCTGATCCTGCCGGAAAGGTTGCGCAAGTAGCCTAAGCGGTACTACTTTTGAGGTCCACAGGGAGGTTGGCTCCGTCACCTGCTCTCAGGCTAAAGACACCATACCACTATTCCCTATCATCGTCCAACTGGAAGTGTATTCAAAAGGTATTCGGATTCAGATTCTACTTTCCTGAACAATTAATTATTTATTTAGCCAGTGGCCCCCACTAGGGTCCGACAAATCCCTAGACGTTTAACGTCAGATTCACGTGATTTCTTATTTGCAGCGTTGAAGGAAAATTCTGTACTTTGAATGAAATTTCTTTCCTTATAAATTTTTCTAAGTCGCACGAGTCGTATTCACTCACTGATAACACAAATATCGAAATCGGCGAGTCACGCTAAGGTTTCCTTCTTCAATGCGTGTGTCAAACCTGAACGTGGGTCGTCGATAGGGTTGACGGATTTCAACCCCCTTTTGATATTTATCGCTGTTAGGGTCAACAAAACGCTGGGACAGATTGGGTTTGATTTAGTATTTATTGACAAGACAAACCCATATATGGTCATGAGTGTATTGTACGGGATGATACAATAGTTACGATGCCAATAGTACGGTACGCTAACGAGAAGAGAGACGGGGTAACAAGTGGGATTATATGCGGAGTCGTCGCCTTTCTTATGGAACTCTCACAGCTGGTACAAATAACGGCATGAACTAGTAGGTCTTCCTAATGACAGCTGCGCTTACCTTACTCGAGAAATGGGTCAGAAAAAATAAACGCTTAACACGAGGCGTAAACCGGTTAGTTATGGAGAGGCGCCATTCAAACTAACTACTCGCTGATAATACGTTTGCTACCAGGGGTACTCTGAGGAAACAAGAGGGTCAGTAAGCGAAAGGCGGTAACATAACAGGAGCAAACAAGGCATACTGTACTTTATCAACACTAGCCATTTTGATATTTTGTTTTGACTGCCAAATTTACACATTTTTAGAAGACGCTGGATCGAGCCGGATCCTGGGAAAAGTGCGAAATCATTACTTTTAAGTGTAAATCGAGGTTTACTCAGGACCTCCTTTCGCGCTTGGCTCAGCGGAACAGTACTCTATTTTCTTGGCAAAAAGTACGGCGATACTACGAGCGGTAAAGAAAATATCCCTAAAATCTAAACTCGGAAGTGCAAATTAGGGTATTTCGCGTCCTAATACGAGACGGTTGGGTGATGCTCGGATTCGGACAGTTCGTAAACTTCGTAAGTGCCTATTGGAGAGCTCCAAATGGACTCTTACTAATCTTGCAAAAGAGTTGAAGATGTTGCCTTAGCCTTCAACGTCCACTGTTAATATGAGTGTGTAAAGTAACTCGGTGTTCGGCGGTAATTCAATCAAAAGGTACTGCTCTAAAACTGGATGCAGGTCTAGTAGCTTACAAGCGCATCGTATGCTAATTGTATCGTGCAATTGGGACGAAAGATCGTGCTAATTTGATGGTTTACTTGTACGGGTCAACAAACGTTTGGTAAATTCATTGCTTCGTCCTATGACTGTTACCTACGTTTGAAAATTAAACACTTGCTCAATCCTTGATCAATGACAAAAAGCTACGCTTAAGCGCGCAAGTAGGCCACTTCCGAAGCAATGAACCGCTTCGGGGCATTCCCAATTTGTACTGGCTCAAACGAGCTGACAAGCTTGGCCTGTTTAATTGATTTTCTTAGCTAGTTGAATATCTTAACTCAATTCCTTAATGCAGAAATTGTTCTCAAACGATCAGATCGCTCAGTGTTGCTACTACGTAACGGTACGAGTGAATGGGGTGGGACAGATTCGTGTAGGTCTCTGATCCACGATACGACCAATTAAGTCTATGAGCGCGATTAATTGATGCCAATTAGGTGGCCATACATTATCATTGTGCAAACTTCATGCCAACTCCTTGGCATGGGGGCAGAGGGGTAAATTGTATTCAGATGCCTACAAAGTTGTCTGAAGTTAGAGCTATAAGTAACGATGCCTCGTAGGTCATCAAAGCTATCCTAAATGTACTAAAGCTTATGCTATTTCGATTTGAAAACGGCTCTCGAAATGAGCTCTATTTGGTACTAGCATTTAATTAGTGTTCCTAGCAGTTCCTACTTGACGAAACGAGTCAGTGAGTGGTAGACCCGGTTGTCGGTACACCGTAACAAATTTATTAACTGAATTCCGGGTTGTATCCGTAGATTGCTCGGTTTCCTAATTTTCGACCGAGATCCATAGTCTAACTCGATAGGAACTGGGGAAAACCTATAATTTTCAATATCTTGCTAATCTGCCAGCCTTTCACTGTGAACTTTTGCACAGGGGCTGGGTTCAACCTTATTTATCGATTTATTAGGTCCGGGTCAACGGCCCTCACAAAATTTGACCCGTCGGGCCGGACCCGATATCGCGTCTAGCGATATCGCTAAATTTTATACACAAAAATGTTGCCATTTGCAACATAAATATGAACCCTGGTAAGGTTGATTTTTCGTTTCGCATATGAATAAGAGGCGGACTACGAAGCTGGGAATTCAAAGACAACTCGTGCCAAAACTAAACCGACACCTACTTGAACAGCTACTTATACTACTAGTAAGGTGCAGAAATTTGCGTAGACCCTGGGCGGCTTTGATGCTGATCGGGTCCGCACTTCTCAAGATTCTTTGAACAGGCCACGACTTCGCCGGGCTTGATAATACAAATAGGATGGCCTAACGGGCCCATATTGATTAAGTAAAATCCTCCGATTTCCTAGCATGGAACATTGAATCGTTAACGGTAGGAATTTTAGACAAGAGCGTAACTCTGTCGGGCCGTAGGGTTTGTGATTCCGACGCGATATTATCAAGTTTTAAACTTGTATTCGGTGGCTGACATGCCTATGAAGAAACGGCCAAAGTTTCAACCAAATTCCTGAAGAGAATCGTAAAATACTCCAAATTTACCGTTTTTAGGCAGGAGCAGGCGCATTCAAGGCCGTCTGGTTTGTGATTCCGGTGAGACATTTGACAGTTCTATGCACTAAATCGATAGCTGGGACCCATATCAATGTCCAGGTAAAATTTCGGCCAATTCCCTAGAGCAATTCTTGAGAACTATTAAATTTTCTCTCAGAGTGAGCAGTCTCGCTCAGCAGACGTTGGGTCGGTGCGCTCAGTTGTGGGTAGACGAAAATTCTCGACTCAATTTAAACATTCTGAACATTTGATTCCTCGACAGACTTCCCGAGGTAATTTTATCCTACCAAAAATAATTGTCCTGGGTTTCCAATAATTAAAATGTTCAGAATGTTTTAAATTGAGTCGAGAATTTTCGTCTACCGACAACTGAGCGCACCGACCCAACGTCTGCTGAGCGAGACTGCTCACTCTAATAGTACCCAGACTTTTAAGAATTGCTCTAGGGAATTGGCCGAAAATTTTACCTGGACATCTCATGGGTCCCAGCTATCGATTTAGTGCATAGAACTGTCAAGATTCTCTATGAATCACAAACCATACGGCCTTGACGGCGCCGGCCTCTGTAAAAACGGGTAAATTTGGAGTATTTTACTATTCTCTTCAGGAATTTGGTTGAAACTTTGGCCGTTTCTTCATAGGCATGTCAGCCACCGAATACAAGTTTAAAACTTATAATATCGCGTCGGAATCACAAACCCTACGGCCCGACAGAGTTACGCTCTTGTCGTAATTCCTACCGTCAACGATTCAATGTTCCATGCTAGGAAATCGGAGGATTTTACTTAATCGATATGGGCCCGTTTAGGCCATCCTATTTGTATTATCAAGCCCGGCGAAGTCGTGGCCCTGTTCAAAGAATCTTGGGAAGTGCGGACCCGATCAGCATCAAAGCCGCCCAGGGTCTACGCAAATTTCTGCACCTTACTAGTAGTATAAGTAGCTGTTCAAGTAGGTGTCGGTTTAGTTTTGGCACGAGTTGTCTTCTAATTCCCAGCTTCGTAGTCCGCCTCTTATTCATATGCGAAACGAAAAATCAACCTTACCAGGGTTCGCATTTATGTTGCAAATGGCAACATTTTTGTGTATAAAATTGAGCGATATCGCTAGACGCGCCATCGGGTCCGGCCTCGACGGGTTGAATTTTTGTGAGGGCCGTTGACCCGGACCTAATAAATCGACAAGGAGCGTCGAACCCAGCCCCTGTGCAAAAGTTCACAGTGAAAGGCTGGCAGATTAGCAAGATATTGAAAATTATAGGTTTTCCCCAGTTCCTATTGAGTTAGACTATGGATACTCGGTCGAAAATTAGGAAACCGAGCAATCTACTAATACAACCCGGAATTCAGTTAATAAATTTGTTACGGTGTACCGACAACCGGGTCTACCACTCACTGACTCGTTTCGTCAAGTAGGAACTGCTAGGAACACTAATTAAATGCTAGTACCAAATAGAGCTCATTTCGAGAGCCGTTTTCAAATCGAAATAGCATAAGCTTTAGTACATTGAGCAAAGCTTTGATGACCTACGAGGCATCGTTACTTATAGCTCTAACTTCAGACAACTTTGTAGGCATCTGAATACAATTTACCCCTCTGCCCCCATGCCAAGGAGTTGGCATGAAGTTTGCACAATGATAAATGTATGGCCACCTAATTGGCATCAATTAATCGCGCTCATAGACTTAATTGGTCGTATCGTGGATCAGAGACCTACACGAATCTGTCCCACCCCATTCACTCGTACCGTTACGTAGTAGCAACACTGAGCGATCTGATCGTTTGAGAACAATTTCTGCATTAAGGAATTGAGTTAAGATATTCAACTAGCTAAGAAAATCAATTAAACAGGCCAAGAAAATCAGCTCGTTTGAGCCAGTACAAATTGGGAGTGCCCTGAAGCGGTTTATTGCTTCGGAAGTGGCCTACTTGCGCGCTTAAGCGTAGCTTTTTGTCATTGATCAAGGATTGAGCAAGTGTTTTTTTTTCAAACGTAGGTAACAGTCATAGGACGAAGCAATGAATTTACCAAACGTTCGTTGACCGGGAAAAATAAGCCATTAAATTAGCACGAACTTTCGTCCCAATTGCACGATACAACTAACATATGATGCGCTTGTAAGCGGTTAGACCTGCATCCAGCTTTGGAGTAGTACCTTTTGATTGAATTACCGCCTAACACCGAGTTACTTTATACACTCATATTAGCAGTGGACGTTGAAGGCTAAGGCAACAGCGGCAACTCTTTTGAGACATTAGTAAGAGTCCATTTGGAGCTCTCCAATAGGCGACTTACGAAAATAACCGAACTGTCCGAATCCGAGCATCACCCAACCGTCTCGTATTAGGACGCGAAATACCCTGAATTTGCACTTCCGAGTTTAGATTTTAGGCTTATTGACTCCCCGGCTCGTAAAACATCGCCTAAGTTTTTCGCCAAGAAAATAGAGTACTGTTCCGCTGAGCCAAGCGCGAAAGGAGGTCCTGAATAAACCTTGATTTAACACTTAAAAAGTACTGATTTTGCACTTTCCTAGGATTTGGTTTATTGAGCGTCTTTTGAAAAAATGTGTAAATTTGGCAGTCAAAACAAAATATCAAAATGGCTAGTGTTGATAAAGTACAGTATGCCTTGTTTGCTCCTGTTATGTTACCGCTTTTTGCATTCACGTAAATTGTGAAATAATACAATTACATCATGATTAAGTCTATAACCAGTGTTACATTTTAGGTGAGCTGCACCTCTGTATCTACTGGATAGGTGACAGTGATCACGCGCTTTATCGTCAGAATCCATCGTTTTATTACACAAATAAAATTGCGTTGCAGCGTTAAATTCAACCTGTTCACTATCGGACAGGTTAAGGGGTTTATAAGCTATCTTTTGATATTGTTCAGATAGTTGCATTACATTACTAAGGAAATGTTTAACAGTATTGTCTCCTCGATATATACGAGGTTCACCAATTTCGACTTTATCGTTGCAGCAACCAAAACAATCCATAAGTCCATAACCACATGGAGTGTGACGTTGATAGGGGTTGACGTATGAAGTGGAAGTTGACGGTTCACACGTTGTGACCTTTTCAAGTATACACCCGAAATCAGCATATATCACATAAGGGATCGTTGCATTCGCTGAATATTTGCGAACTGAAGTGTGGTGTTTGGAGGTGACGTTTGGATTCTGAAGGGTTGGTCGTGTCGACAGCGCTGTAAATGTTCGTCTCGTTTAGCTTTACTATAGCACGGAACGAGACATTTATCACAAAAATATATCTTATGTTGATGTCGACGTTGGTTATGTAGTAGCGAATCCAAATTGCGAACCAAACAGTAATGTTCTTTATACAGGAGCAGATGGATGTATTGCGAATGAAGGGTTTTCGATATATACAGTGGGTAAATTACACCATCTTCCAGTCCGTATACATTAATAGCAATATTGTTTTGACGCTCGAATCGGGGTACATCTTTAAGTTTGACGGGGTATTCAATGCCATTCATATTAAGTGCGTTAATATATGATTCATAGTTTGATACCCTCTCTGCGTGTTGATTGTAATTGAGAGGGTGCAGCGCCGCCAATACCGACCATAAAAAGCATTTATTGTCACTATTTTGAATTTTAAGCACTGCGTGCTTATTGCGGATTGATGTTGGTAGCTCGACATAGGAAGATGCATGGAGCGGACGATATTTGCTGATGTGCACATCAACATGTTGGACGTCTTGAAGGACCCATCCGGATCCTAAGCGTTGAAAGTCGTCCAATTTTTTGATCAGCTCGCTAAAAAAATTAGTAAGCTCGGTGTCAGTGTTGTTCCCGCGAAGGATTGCACGGGATTTGGTGCTGAAATGAGCTGATATTTGTGTTCCATCCAATTTACACAGCACACACTTGACGGAGATCCACAGTTTGATACCACGTTTGAGATGGGTGTCGATCAATCGATGAAGCATCTGACGCGATTGCGCCAGGAAAACGGAAAGGTCGCTGATGTGCTGTTTGGGTACCAGATAGTAGCTTTGCTGATACCCTTTCAACGCTTTGATCCATTGCCGCAGCGTCATCCAATCGGATTGCTCGACAATGGACGACCGTTGGTGCTCATTGTCAACGATCTCCTGCGCCATTTGCTGCAGCTCGTTGAGATGATCAACGTCACTCGATGGTTGCGCGTCACTTGATGTCGACGGTTGTTGAGCAGCAGATGTCGATGGTTGATGAGCAGCATCCAACGTCTGGTGGTTGACAGCATTGCTCGATGTTGATGGTTGATACGGTTTCACGACGTTCGATTTTTGTGTTGTTGTGGGATTCATAACGCTTGGGTTTTGCGGGGTCGCTGATGTTGAAAATAAAACTTTCCTTTGCGTGTTGTGAGAGCGTCTTGACGTGAAAACACTTTTTCACACACTGTTCACACCAATTTAGTTGTAGAGCATGAATTGTATTTTTATGGAACATTAATTGATCACGTCTAGTAAATGATTTATTACATTTATTGACATTTAAAAGCCATTGCTTTTAAGAGATTTCTAAAATAACGCTTAAAAAGGATAAGTTTGGTAAAAACGCAACAGGTGGTTTAAAATTTATCATGGAAAATATAGTAAGAAACCCATTGGGGCTAACGTTTGCAACTTCAACCATTGATATGTAACCTAGCTCTATTTTAGCCTTAAAATTAATAAATGAGCGTGGAAAACCTATAAGTTATAAAATTTCAATTACTTTATGAATATTAGTTGAATAGTTATTCTAATATAATGTATAAATTATTAGC
>JASANE010007471.1:0-12131 GCA_030248225.1 Trileptium ribeirensis | reverse complement strand
GCTTTCTGTTGATCGTTATTACCAGATATCGTCTGCGGTGATAATCATTGGCCAATAACAGGGAGCTGGATGAAAGTGCTTTTTGTCACTGACGTATATATATGTAGTAGTGTGATTGAATTTAATTTGGGCGCTATTGTGTGATATCCACATATATCATATCGAGGTATGCTATCGAGAGCTAATTAGCGGTGCACGCAAAAGGTGTAGGTGTACGTATATTTCACTACACTCTTCAATATCGATAAAATTATTAGTTTTTTTATGTTAAAATTGATCGGTGTGTGTTTATAGCTACATGGATTTCATCAAAAATGTGCTATTAATATTGTTTTGGCAAAGCGCCTTCTCAATAAAAAGCATTAACATAGTACTGTTCATAAAAATTCCCACGAACTAATGCGGAAAATTAAATTCGGCAAACCTCTCCACAGATGGTGCAGGTGAGACAGAATTTTCGAGGTGTTACCTCTAATCTACCTCATTTATATTTTGGCTTCCCTAGTACGTATAATAAACATAAATGGACATAACGGGAGGGGGGGATCAAGCACCATGAGGCATCTGACACCTTTATGGCGAAGCGATTAACCTCTTCCCTGAAGCTCTATACCACTGCCTTCCACTCTGCGCTGCGCACAAGGCATGTGGAAAATTTTAGCAAAATCAGTAGAAAATCGCCAAAAATTGGAGGTAAAATTGTCTAAAATTAGAAAAAATTTAGAGTTTCATAAAGTCCCGAAACTTTACCCTCTTGCACCGCCGCTAACCGGTTCATGGAATCATAAATTAATTTTATGCATTTCTGACGTCAATTTTAGACCCCTATTTCAGATAGTCCGCCGTAATTCCGGCACCACTACTGTGATTAGTAATTGTGAGGTGGCAAACCCTTTAATAATTAAAAGCGGTCAAAACGTTAGAAATAGGGACTTCGGCGTGAAATTGTTTAAAAGATAAGTATGGTTTTATCGCAGATTTCTTCAAATCCCGGGTTCCATCGTTATCTGACATTCGTTTGCTGCAAGATGGAGGCCCACTTATTACAAAAATGACAACTTGTTGAAATAGCTGTACGTTATAGAAAATATTACGATATACAATGTATATCTAACGAAATGGTGCGAAACGGAAGACCCAAATGTTTTGCTTCAAAGGTAAGAGATTTGTGCTAAAAGCACAATAAGATACAACACTATTCTTGTTAGCTTTCTATATATCCGTTCTTTAGTGCCGTTTACATAGTATCAGAAAAAATACAAGGTTATAAGGGTGAGAGGGCAAACCCTAGAGGCTCGGACTTATCATCAGAACGACGCCCATCCGCCCTTCTCAAGATACCCGGTTCTGAAACTCTACACCACCCCTCACACGCCCCATGCTCGCCGAAAACTAGGCCAAACAGGATAAATGCGCCAGCCGGCCACGGGAGCAATATACAGCGGATGCGTATTACTTCCAATTTGATTATTTTTACGATTAATTATACACTTTATTAAAAGGTTAGCATCGTGTTTCAGTTAATACACGTACGATTTTTGTATATTCAAATCAATGTATTGTACTGTACAAAAAGCACATTGTAGCTCATACGTGGAGCATAAATATTATGTTGAGGTACTACATATTCATTGTCTTCTTGATGCATGTTTCAAGTCTTGGTCGTTTACAAGGTCGAAGGATTATAAGTCCAGCAACCAAATTTGCGGCAGAAACTTGTCGTCATCAATTTGTTCTGGTATATCGTTTGTTGACTTTAGGATGGTTCGTTTTAGTTCTGTGGCACGTAGAATACGAGAAATGATGATCTTTCACAAACCTGAATTGTGCTGTTTTAAAAATTTTACGGCAGGCGTAACAGTAATTTCGATTCCAGTGAATATCAAGTTCCCATTCCAATTCAGGCCTGAATCATAAACAACAATTTCCAACCAAAAATATGAAAATTTATCAACAGTTTATCAAATGTTTATTAAAACTGTACTCTAAAACTGTTTATATAAAAGTATCTTGGCATGCTGAAAGAGAGTTATTGACTGATGTCCGCTCCCTTAAGTTATGGCTACATTTATGCTGCGACGAATGCGAAATTGTTTGTAAAAATTGGAGAAACTTTCAGTAAAAATTGGGTAGCATCGGCAAAACTGTAATAAAAACTGGAGAAAGTAGGCAAAAAAGTTGTACATTTTTCCAAAATGGGGGAAGATTTTGGTGTTCCAAATTTGGGAGAGGGTGAGTCATCTTTTAAGTAACACGCAGTGCTAATAAGCTGTCAGCTCATTCCTCTTCCTCCATTGCAAACCGCGGGCTATTAGGAAAAATATTTATATGCCCAAATATCATTATTTAGGGATGTGGATTTTCATAGGCCCAGAATATCTACTTTCCGTGTAGTGCCTACTTTTTATGAATACTTTCTTTAAGTTATGACTGCTTTTGTGCCATATGAACTTCTAGAATCGTCCCCAGATAATTTCAGTTCCTGCCAATTTCGAACTGAGGGACCGCAGCTCATGCCTCCTATTATAATTTAGGTAGTTTGGAGAAACCAGCCAAATAATGTATTTTTAGGAAAACCTCGCTTCCGAATGGGCGATTCTAGAAAGTAGTTGCCGTAAGTCACGCAGCATTGAATGTTTGCCGATTTCGAAAACTGGTAAGATCATTAGTTGGCGAATTAGAAGTAGCTGAAATTTGTGCTGAAAGATTAATCACATTGCGAAATACGATTGGTTTAATAAACCTACGTTTGTAGGTACTCAATATATTAAGCGTACTCAATATATTAAGGGAAATAAGTACTATAATAATAGCTGCTTCAAGATAAATGTAAAAACAGTCGTGGTGAATGGACGTCTAATGTAAATTTTACTTGTATATGATACCGTTATGTGATGTCGTTTTGGCATAGTTACCAAAAGCCTAAGACAACATTTTGCACTAAAATATGTTCAGAGATGCGTATTAATTGACAAAAATAGATATTTGCAATCAAAGTAAAGATGTATTGCCTTATGTGCTTATTCTTAAAATTGAATCATCGAACAGCCTCAAGTATACTACTTCATGACTTCGGAGATTACATGAATATTTATGCGTGAGTCTACTTTAGGGTGTTGGTCTTTTTTATCAAATCAGTTTACGCTCCTAAAACCGACGACCGCGCACAAATTGCTTTGCTTTGAACGAGCCTGTTACAATACGCTGTCTCTCGTACAAATTTTAATATCACGACTTACTGCACAACAGCTTCAGATTGAAAATTTTTATCCAACAATTGATGCAGCTGAGAGCAACCTATTTAGAAGAAAATGCTAACACTTGAATCATTTAACAATAAATGTAATTCACGAAGCTTTAAACATGTAGTACCGTAACGAGCTTACAAACTACCTCAAAGCTAACCCTTCATTTGATATTAAAACTGCTTCCACCGCACGACAGAAAGTAAACTAAATCATTCACAATAGACTGCAGATTATATGTAACAGGTACGTTCCGGCCCCGTTACGAGTGTTTTCATGATCTCAGCTCCAGAATCACACAGAACCATGTTGCAAAATAGACGGAGTACTCATGGTTCGTTTTGTAAAGTATATCAATTATGGTTCCTTTTTATAAAAATGTTATGGATTATGCTGTATATCAATTATGGTTTCTTTTTATATTAAAATGTTATGGACTATGCCGTATATCAATTATGGTTTCTTTTATAAGAATGTAACATATTAAGCCGTATATCATTTATGGTTGCTTTTTATAAAAATGTTATGTATTATGCCGTATATCATTTATGGTTCCTTTTTATGAAAATGTTATGTATTACGCCATATATCACTTATGGTTCCTTTATATAAAATGTTGTAAATTATGCCGTGAATGTATCTGATATTATACCTGTCGAATTATTACCGGGACGAGTGCTGTTACTTGACGGAATTAGAGAGAATTAAGCTGTTTCAACCGACGCATAAGACTGAACATGGAACCCCTACCGACAGAAACAAGGAATCACCCCGGACCCCAAATCAGCCACCACTATATGTTAAAACTTTGACGGTTACGACCGTCCGGGAATAGAAGGCCCCTGGCTGCACGTTCAAGTTAACAAGTTTATCAAGACAGAAATCAAAAATATTAAGTGTACTTGGTTTTAGCTACATATTAAACAATGGTCACGGGAAATCACCATTCACAAACAACTTACTTTGCACGTACGGCAGTTTGCGAGCTTACACAGAATGACGGCTACCGGGTCAATTTGATGGCCCGCACCCGTCTAGGGCAGTATCATCCGGGAATAACCGGAGCGGGTTGGTAGAACATTTTGGGGACTATTGTGGGACATCAAAATCGCCCCGAATAACGCCTGTACCTCGCATTGTAACGTATAAAGACAACCGCTACTTACGCTAAGTTGGGTTGTCAAAGTTCAAGCCGGACTGTTACATTCCATATATTTATGACAGACTATATAAATATATATATATATGTGTGTGTGTGCCCTTTGGACGACTATCTCAGGTAAAATCGCCCTGTTTCCTTAGCTCCCCCTTTGCAACACGTGACTGATACCAGTCCCCACCTTTTTACAGCCTCGTTGTCCTACCCCACTTTTGAACCGGTGCATGCGACCCCTCGGTTTGTTCATGGTGACTAGGTGACTAAAACGACGTGCGCCGGATCCCCGTCCGAATCCCCGCTGACCCGCTGTAGCCACTTAAGGGTGCCTACATCTCTGTTGCCAACCACTAGTGGGCACCGATGATTCGAGATTTTTCGCTCAACTCCAAAATTGACGAACCGCCCCTCATTGGATTCGTCTCGACGAGGCATCTCCAAAAATACCCGACGGGTCACGGTCCGCCGCCCCGTTAACCCGGGACAGCCGGCGAAAGCGCCCCTACCGTAGCCGCTACCCTATCTTTACCCCTGTCGCTCCGGCAGCGATATCACCTCTCATTTGAATCGCCATTGGACGACGAGTCCAACGGTACCCGGCGGGCGTCGCTCCGCCCAACCGTTAACGCAGGAGAGCCTGCTAAAGCTCCCCATACTTATATACAGCAGAACCCATAGGTGGGTTCCGACCCGCTACTACGTCCTTCCCCCTCGTGTTTGGTATGGATCGGCTCCGTTTTCCGTCCTGGGATCGAATCTAACCCCAGCCCCTCGAAAATCCCCCGGGATTCCCCTTGTCCCGCTTCCCTTCCCACGCCCTCTTCGTGTCCTCGTTGTCCTTTTGTCTTCTTGTCCTCACTCTTTCTCTAACCGACTTCTGTGGTCGGTTGCGTTGGCTTTTGTTGTTGTTTTTGTTGTGCTGTGAGTATTCGAGCGACCTCTGTGTCGCTCGTGCCGCCCCAGTGTCTCCTGTGTATTGCGTGTATGTTTGTAGTATATGTGTGTATATATGTGTATGTATATAGAAATGATCATATATGTATATATATAATATGTACATAAGGACGCAGAAAAAACGGACGAACGAGGACATCACGTACTAAGATTCACTAAAATTTAGAGTTTTACGGACGGACTGGACGCTGATGATTAGGACGGACGGGGGTGCGTTTAAGGCCTTCCCGTGGGTTTCTGGGGCCTCAGAATAGGACCCCCACCCCACTAGGAGTCCCTTGGAGGATGCTCTATCTCCAACGTTGAAATGGGTCAATCCCCGTCATTGGTTCCCCCTAGAGCGTGTAGAAATCAGCCAAGTCAGCTAGGAACCACGAGCGAAAATGGTTTTTCTCGATGTTTTGCTGTGTCCTCGCGAATAGGGTCACTTTCCATAACGCGTTCGAGTCGAATCGATGAGCGGTACATCGAGACCACAAAGGAGAGATCGTTGTTTGCTGACCCAATTAAGGCAGGAAAGCTTAAACGACTCGAAAGACGGGACAGATTGCAACTTTTGAGGACATTGCAGGAAATTGGTTGGCGATTTAACCATCTTGGGATCGGATGTTGTCTTAAAGACGTGGGCGTTGGACTAGATTTCAAAGAACATCCGGCGCTAATTACAGGAAATTCAAACTTAAAAGCTCATATTTCATGGGAAATTCGGGGCTAAAATCACAGATGGTCAACTTCCGAGTACTCGGAGGGTTCAAATTTGATGTCGGCAAATTTAATTGAAGCCGACTCTCTCTAAGGGCATCGACGGCTTACGGTAGCCGTCAGAATTTGAATTTCCGGAAGTGTCCCCAATTGGACACTGAACTAAAACCCAAGAAAAGTGGGCGTTAAACGACCAACGACGATTGGATAGCGACAAAATCGCTATCCTAAACTACAGGCGAAAATTCCGAGCTTACGACCAACGCGTCAACTCTTGGAATCAGTTCGACTTCGGCAGCGCGGAGATCGGTCGACTTTACTCACCGGCTCCGACGCTTGAATTTTACAGTATAGTCTTACTTCGATTTGTGCTTTCTCGTGCTTTTTGTTTTCTCCGTTTGGAATGGACTTCGACGGTTGGAGGTCCCGCGCAGACATCTTCCGTCTCGCAGAAGGGGACTAGCAATAACTGTCCCGGATCAAATATCGTAAGTCAAGAGGAGAACCGAGAGTATGGGGGTTTAGTTTCCCCAAAGGTAACAGTGACAGGCCGTTCATAGGCAGTCTAATAAGGTCGTTGACAAACCTCCACACATCGAGTCCCGTTTTGGGCATCTTGAGCGATTGCACAGGATTGCTGCAGCGCATAGGACAAATAACCGAAGTCCGTCTCATTCCCCGTGGTCTTAGGTAGGGCACGCCGAAATGGACGCTTCTCGTCCAGGTTTTACATGACTTGCTGCTTTTGAGTTAGGGTTATCGAATATTCCTGAGCCGACCACGGCAAAATTTTCTTGAACGTGCACGCCACTGAAATAGGGACTTGCTCAATGGTTTGTTGTTTTGGTTTCCAAATTTGTAGTTTAGTTGATCGTTCAACGTCGATGCCGTGTTTGGGCTTGAACAGAAACGCAGATTAGGGACGAAGGGCTAGCCTTCGTCGGGCTTTAGGAAGCCCGTAAAATTCCCTCTATTTTACTGACCTAAGAAAATTTTGGGTCACAAAAGACGAAACAAATTTTAGGCACGCCAACTTGAGCTTAAGGTGTTTGCTGTCTTCACGAATGCTGTTTAGGAGCCGTTTTGGTTCAATTGTTTGACACTGATTTTAGAGTGCTTAGGCGATGAATTCGGTAGGCACCCCACTTTAACACCAATTTCCTTAGGATGAATGACCGGAGAAACATTAAGTGCCCATATTGACCCTCGTGTCATCCTAAAGAGCTGGAGGAACAAGGCCCCCACCCGATCAAAATTTTGCCGACCTCGCTTGGCGACGAGCACGCTCTGTTTGGTGGTAACACTCCAATTTCCGGATACAAAAGACTACCTTCGTTAAACTATTCGGCTTACCAGTATTCACCATTGTAATATGACGTGATCTTATCTTCTCTCGAGATCCACGTCCAAAATAAACGTCGTTAAATGAAAGGATACCCGGTCCATGCGCCAGGATTAGTTAACGCCCCTGCGGGAGAAACACTTCGTGTCCCCGCAGCTAAAAATAGAAAACATTTATTCCACACCCCAATAAAGGAAAACTAGCTGACTCGTCCAGGCCATTTTGGCCCCAAACCAAGCGACTGCAAAACCCCGTCTTCTTTTTGCAGCGAGTTGATCGCTGAGCTTAGCTTGTTTTTACTTTTATCCCGAGTTGCCCGTTAGGCTATGTATCATGTCTGCTCAGATTCAGTTTTTCACAGTTTCAGCGCTTGCCAGTTCATTTTCTCGTATCATGATTCGATCCTGCACGAGGAATTTAAGCCCGCTGCAGAATCATATGTATTAAACAGACAGCCATAGCAGCACAACATCATCGACTACTAAGTCGATGATAACTCAACTGCACTACAGTGCAGTTGAGACACTGCAATACTCCAGTGTAATGAGAAAAGATAGGAGATAGAGAGAGGCAACGAAACAGCAATAAAAGATAAAACAAAAGGTCCGGGGCCGATCGCCGCTAGCCCGACTATTCAAAACGGCCCCAAGAGTAGGAAATAAGGCCGAGTCACCCCTCGGCTCGGCGCGTTCAGCCCGTAAAACTTGCCCCCGCCAAAATTCCAGCGGAGGAATCAAATTGGAATCAATCAACTAAGCTCGCCCCTGGGGGCTGCCCCGAGAATTGCCTAAGAGGGCGTGTCATGCCATTTAGCACCACGAGCGCGTCCCCCGGTCTAAATCCGATAAATTATTCTACCCCCTTTTTCTTTTCTCTTCCCATTTGTCTCTGCCCCTCCTTTCGGTCAGTCGTACTATCGATAGGCGAAGTCAACCGAAACGATGGCACGAATCATTCCGTAGGCATAACTATCGGATCTGTTTTGAGTGACAACCCGTCCGTACTCCTCCAAACATTGCTTGAGTAGAGCTCGCATAGTCTAGTCATGTCGCTATTATACCCCTGAACCGGTTTAGTGTCCATCACCCTGCGCGTATAGGATAGTCGTCTAGGGTGACACGCGTTAAGGAGCGTTTTCTGAAGCACACTAGGGCCCCTGCATACTGCGCTGCATAGCTGATTAGTTCGCCGACATTGAGCTGAAGCAGGGATAACCGCCCCTAACCCGCGAACTGGCGGATGTCTGCACGCTCCGACCCTGTTTTGTTTTTCTCAATGCCCTGTGCCCCTAGCCGATTAAACCAAAGCAATCATCGCGAGTTACTACTAAGCTTCCCCGATCTGATTCACTCAGTCCGTCCCGATAGTCATTCGGAAACACTCGTCCCAACCATAAACTTTGATCATGTATATAAGTGTTGTATCATGAGCACCGAGTACCGCCTTGATTTACGCCGAGACGATAGGGATTTTCCTGGTTTGTCCGCTCGGACGAGCAGGCACTGCTCGCCACGGCTTGTTGGCGAGAATGTCACAAGCACTGGCGTGCAGGGCCTTCTGTTACATCCATTCGCGTTGTATCACTGGAACCAAGGAATGAAATAAGTGGAATAAACAAGCAAAATTTAACTCATTCATGACAATTACTCAAAATTTCACTAGGGATTTGCTCTATTCTAATGAATTAAAACTTCTACTGGTCAAGGTACCAGTACGCTCGCGTAGGATTTATTGAGGAAGCAGGCCACTCCATTGATTATCCGACATTAAACAAGCAGGGCTCGTCGGAACCCTGTGGGGGACACATAGGCTAGAATGCTCTAGCACGGAGCATATCAAGATCTTAATTAGGCAATCAGCTTGAGCCTCTAATTTATAAGGACATTTTCGTCTTTTATTCTAACGTTTTACGTAACTAATTAGAACTAAACAACTTCCGACGAGTCTAAGATAGGGAATAACGGCTAGGCTCCATGACCTGTGAGCAGGTGTCGGTGCTAGCATCCCTGGGGACCTCAGGAATCAAACCCGAGACTAGACACGTGCGCAACCAATCGGGCGGGGTCCGAACACACCCCGTGAAGCGCGCCTGCGGCTTGCTAAGCTCCGTAGTTTCTTGGGTCTGACCAAGAATATGGTCAAAACTTTAGCATTTACGGTCCGCCCTTGAGGTTACGATAGCCGGGGTCGTATGGGCATGGTGTTAGGAAGTTGCGCCATGCAGCTGCGTAACCGTTATTACAATAAACCCAGATTGACTGAAACATCGAAATGATTAATATAAAGAGACTAACGACACAGTTGTAATTTTTGCAGTAGCACATTTCCTAGACGTTTACCGTGACCCAATTTCGCAAAGTGACCGGACAACAACGATCGGATATGAACCGAACGCTAACTAGTGCAATTGGGTCTTTTGGTTAGCTCCTCCCCATTCCGAATTTGGTCAATTTTTAAGATACAGTAATAATTCTAGTACCGTTCGACACAGCTCGACAAGCTGGTTCAGGAAATTACCATTTGGGTCATTTTAAGGCAAATTTTTTTCGACTTTTTTCGGTTGCCATTGAACGCATCTCGGTACCCATTTTTGAAAAAAATTTATCGATAAAGGCACAATTTTACAACCACAAAACTTTATATTGCTAACACTATGAAACATATACCTGGTGTTCCCATAAAAAATTCTCCTATGTTTTTGAATATAAGTGTTCAGTAAACTAGGCTGTAACTTTATTTTCACTTTCTGTCAAGCTGTGCACCAATGTGTGGAGCAGAAGCGCTGCTATATATGTTGCAGGGGTCTTTTCGGTAAGACTCCACCGCCAGGCCGAATTTGTTCAATTTTATAGTGCAGCTATAATTTTGTATCATTCGACTCAGCTCGACGAGCTGCGAAAAATGTTCATTTCGGTCATTTTATAAAAAAATTTCGGTTCCCAATGTTCCCCCTTTTGGTAACAAAAATGGTCGAAAAATATTTTCTCGATAACGGTTTGATGACCGGAGTCGAATGGCGTTAAAGTCAGCCCAATCGGTTCATAGGTTAAAGAATTATTTCTATTTATGTTATATCTATTAATCCTATTACGGCTAAGCCTAAGTCGTTAACCCGTGGACTGATTGGGCTGTGCGACTCAGCTCGTGGAACCGGTTCGAATGATAAATAAAATTGTGCATTTATTGAAAAAAAACTTTTTTCGAAACTTTTGGGCACCAAGGGGGATCAAAAATTTTTTGTTATAGAAATGGCCGAAATGGGCAGCTTATGAATCAGCTCGAGAAGCTGAGTATAATGACATTAAAAGTATCGATGTAAAATAAAATTGACCAAATCCGGGCAGGAGGGTTAACCGAATAGACCCCTGCAATGTAGCAGTGCTCCTGCTCCTCGTATTTTATGCACTGCTTGACAGAAAGTGAAAGCAAAGCCACAGCCTACGGCTGTGATAAAAATACCAGTTTACTCAATACTTAAAATCAAAGACATTGACATAGTTGTTTCTGCTTTTACAGGAACGCCAAATATATATTTCATGGTATTAGCCGCATAGTTTTGTGGTTAAGAACGCATTGTGCAGTACATTTTACTAGTGTAAGGAGTCGGAATTTCGTCACTTGCTTATACTTTATAGTATATATATCAAACTATAGCCTGAAGTGTGAAAGCTAATCAGAAAATTCCGTGATTTTTATATCAGAACAACTTTTCGAATTCCAAATTACGATTCATGTTGAACCTTCTTTGTTGATCAAATTCCATAGGTATATATTATGTAACACTTGAACCTAAAAACTCGGTGATTATTATACTAATGCAAGATTTTCAATTCCACTCGTTTGGTTTCTTTTAAAATTTTGCTATTTCTTTGGATTTTCACAGTTGGACTGAGAAATTTTGCTAAATTATTGCCCATAACTAATTTTAAAAGATAGCCCACAAAGAGGTCAATCTAATTTTAGCGCTATTAGACTGAAACTGTCAATGCCGTTTGAACGATATATACATATATCGTTCAAAGTATATATTTACTTTTTTCAAAAACTTTTGGTACTTCGCGACCTAAAAACTCGGAACAAAATTTAATTGTATTCAAAATCACACAATATTAAACCATTTTGTTTTTAGAAAAGATTTTGCTTTCGCAAGGTTTGACAAGTTTTACATTACTTTGAACTAGCTAAAACGACGACGAACATACATAGACTTTTTACCACGAGTAAATATATATATAAACTACGTATGTATTTGATGCTATTCAGCACGAATGCTATTTGCATTTCGAAAATCTATGAACAATTTATTGTAGTTCGGTAAAAAGATATCGAACACGGAATGCTCGACCGAGTCACGTTCACTGGAAATCCGTAATTTTAAAGGAGCGAGTTCAACACAGTTATACATACTAACAGGGGGATTATTCCCAGAGGCGCGAAGCGGCCCCCTCGGCAGGTAACCGATATCCGAGAGGTAGCCTGACCTATCCCTGAAGCTCACCCAGGACGAGCGCAAAATTTTTGCATATATAGAAGGACTACTGTAATAACCGGTGACGCAGCTGCATGGCGCAACTTCCTAACACCATGCCCATACGACCCCGGCTATCGTAACCTCAAGGGTGGACCGTGAATACTAAATTTTGAGCCTATTCTTGGTCAGACCCAAGAAGCTACGGAGCTTAGCAGGCCGCAGGCGCGCTTCACGGGGTGTGTTCGGACCCCGCCCGAAGGG
>JASANE010007470.1:0-16136 GCA_030248225.1 Trileptium ribeirensis | reverse complement strand
GGCCATCTCGTGTTCAACACGCAGATTGCCAACTCGTTCTACGTTGTTTCTAGGCACAGGATGCAGTCATTCGTTGCGAGCATTTCCATCACAGTTTCCTCGAATTGCGGAGACGACCCGCACAATTTGGCAAGGGCAATCTGAATGTTTGGTCGAGTCCGCCACCCACCTTCAACCAACAAGTTTATCAAATTGAATCACTTCGGCTATTCCCTGGCACCGCCGAAAAATTACTCGTCACGATGCCGGCAGTCGGGCAGGCAGTCGGCGGAGCGCTTCGTCGGTGAAAAAGGGTGGGACGGTGTGAAAGAAAACGACCGAGATTTTGTTTGAAAAATACACAACTGGGAAACGAGAAAATCTGAATTTGACTGTAAACTGCTTGTACACTCAAAGCGTTTTTTTCTCGTATTTGCTGTCTCCAAATTACCCATTCGATTCCGCACAAAAAACGGGGGTCAACGCGCTATCAACTACAGACACAATAATTACAATACGCTCAGCCATTGGGTTTCATATATAATAGTTCGCTGCACGCCGCCTAGCCGCTATCCATCGCGGTCTGCTGCTACGTATTATTCTCGGGCAGGCGAAGCCTGTGACACTAAAACTTATAAAATCGATCAACTTGTCAATCAAGAGTACTATTCGATGGAAAACAGTTTGCGCACGCAAACACTGCCAGTCGTGGTAACCATATGTGCGCGCAACAAAATCGATTTCAGATTGTTGAGTCGTCTTACATAAATCGAGACCGCTGGCAACAATCAAGAGAGATTCCTCAAAAACCATTGTGCCGGACATCTTACCAAATGTAAACATGGGTGTCAACCATTATGCTCAACGTACAAAAACACAACATACGGAAAATCAAGTTGAATGGATACCAACAAATGAGAGCATTTTCCACACAAAAACCCCATATTCCCATATACTGTTTGACCATCCACGATTTACGGCAGGTGGTATCTAGGTAAACCATCATTAATCGATTTGTACGATAGCAAAAAAATAATTCCGTTACTCAACATCTATTTATCATCCTGCAGCGAACTATTCCTATTTGGCTTTGCGCGCGTGTCGGGCAGGTACTCATATCCGATCGATTCGAATCAGGCTTTTGAAAAATTGCCTATTCCCATATTCTCGTTGCACTGTTCCAGCGTTGTGGTAGTCTAAATCGCCAACCAAAGCGTGATTCGAATGTAACATGAAATAACATACTCTATTTAACTGACCTGCAACTCACAAAAGGCAAAAATGAGGGGACCCGAAGCTGGGCTGAACATTGATGTAAAAAAGAACCTATTTTCGGTTAGCCGCATTATTTTAATAACATAATATATTATATTCCCCTAAATTTTTGGGCAACTAAAAAACGAAAAAATTTCAACTTGCCAATTTGTAACATATTTGCAAATAGAGCCCAAAATTTTGGCAAGAGCATTTCGTAGACCGAATCAGGGGTCTCATGTCCCGCCGCATTGGGTCTAGTTACGACTGAAAGTTGAAAAAAGGCATATATTCAAAACAACGGATGTCAACCTTGTGGTTCGAAACGTAATATTTAAACTTATTATCTTTTTGTGTAGCACCGGGAAACCGTATTTTTAAAACCACTTACCTGAAAAATCACAGAGCCTAATTACGAGTAAATATAGCTGGTTATTGCGTAGTGTCGGGTCGATCGGTAAGGGTTTTGGTCTAGTCAGTACCAGACCGAGGGGCCAGACGATCTCCAACCCGATTCGGCTGTATTGTTGTAAACAAAGGAATACAGCCAGAATCGGGTTGAAAAATATCGTCTCGACCCTCTCGGTCTGACTGGACTGCAACTCCACCCACTACGACTAGACCAAAACCTTACCCGATCCGACCCGACACTACCCGATAACTGATAACCAGCTATCAAAAATTAGAACTATTACTCGTAATTAGGCTCTGTGAGATTTCAGTAAGTGTTTTATCGATCATTTTCCGGTTGTACGGCGAGGATATCATAGTTTAGAGTGTACGTTTCAACCACAAGGTTGACATCCGTTGTTTTGAATATATGCCTTTTCAACGTAGTTGTCACCTAAACCCAATGCGACCAGGCCCGAACATGACCCAATCCGATTGCGGTCTCTACACAAAATGCTACTGTTGGATTTGGCTCTGTTGGATTTATATATTTACAGACACACAGATCAGCTGATGTTGGTTTCGGAACTTCGTTTTAGTTGCCAAAATGTTAGGGATATGTAATATATTATATTATTAAATAATCAGTAACGAAATCAAAGTTCTTTACATCAATGTTCGCTCTTCAGCTTCAGGTCCTCATTTTCCTTTTGTCAGTGCAGGTCGGGTTGAATCGAGTCATGTCTTTAGTGGTTACATTCGATCACGCTTCATTTGAGCAATTTAGGGTTGCCACAACGCTGGACAGTCAAGACGGGAATCCCCGACTCGGATGATAAACTGTTGATCGATAACGTTGAATTGCTAATTGTTCCATGAGCCATTTTCAAAAGCCTGATTCGAATAGATACGATCGGATATGAGTACCTGCGACACGCCGAAACGACTGACAAAGCCAAATAGGAATGATTCCGCTGCAGAATCAATGATGATGTTAGATAACGGAATTATTTTTTGCTATCGTGTGAATCGATTAATGATGGTTACCTAATACCGCCTGCCATTAGATGGTGGGAATGGTCAAACCATATATCGATATGGTTTGTGTGAAAATGTCTAGTTGTTGGTATCCATTCAACTTGATTTTCCGTATGTTGCACTGTTTTGCTACGTTGACATTAATGGTTGACACCAGTGTTTTACCGTTCGATTCATGCCGGCACAAATGTAGCTTTTCGAGATGCTTTTGATTGTTGCCCGAGGTCCAAGGCGGTCTAGATTATGTAACGACTCGACGATACTGAATCGATTTTGTTGACACATATGGTCACAACTGCGCAGTTGTTGCATCGCAATAAACTGTTTTCCATCAATCATATACTTCTTGATTGACAAGTTGATAAAGTTTATAAGTTTAGTGTCAGCAGCTTAGCCATGTGCGAATTGATCGTCACAGCAGACCGCAATGGAGCAATAGGACAATATAGTGCATCGACTACAACATTTTCCACACTAGCGGCGTGTTAAACGTTACAGCGAACTATTATATATGAAACCCAATGGAATTGCTGAGTTGTTGTGTCTGTAGTTGATAGCGCGTTGACAATGCACTTTTGTGCGGATCGAATGGTAAAAATCCAACAGCAAATCAAGAAAAACGCTTTGAGTGCTTTGAATAGTGTGAGCAGTTTTCGGTCAAATTCAGATTTTCTCGTTTCCAGTTGTTGCGTTTTTCGAACAAAATGCAGTCCGTTCTTCACACCGTCCCTCACATCGTCCTTCACATGACAAAGCACTGCACCAACTGCTGCGACTGCGGCATCAGTGACGAGTAACGTTTCGCAGTTGTACCAGGAATAGCCGAAGTGATTCAATTTGATAAACCATTTTCATTTCGTTGAACGCGATGTTCGCGGCGGTTGACCAAACTAAGTTCAGATTGCCCTTGCCCAACCTGTGTCGGGTCGTATCCATTAGAGAAACTGTGATACGGAAATGCTCGCAACGAAGCAATGACTGCATCCTGCCATACCTAGAAAACGACGTAGACATTTGACGATCTGCGGTTGTTGAAATTCGTTGATGGCCTGGCCCTGGATAAATGGTGTTACAACATATTTCAACGCCAACAATTTACTTTCGAGATGAACAACGCGCTGAAGGGTGCGGAAGACCATGCTTGTCTAGATGACAGTTGAATAATAGAATATGTTGTAGGATTTCCACTGCATTTGTACTGGCAATATATGTATCTTCACGAAAAGTAGATCTGCGACAATTGAATCAATTAGATTAACCGTAGGGAGGCGTTCCGAAATTCGAAAAACATCCGTTGAAATAAAAATAATCTTAACGAAGTTGGTACTGTCGACCTCTTTAGTGACAGAACCTGTGTGAATGCCCAAACAGATCCAATTTCGAAAATATGGTGATTCCATTGATATCCACTGGTTAAATCGTTGAGATTTAGCCTCAGATATTTTTCAAAAATTTTGTGACTGTTCAGTTTTCTGTAATGACGGGTAGGGCGTTAAGGTTTGTTGGATCGCCTTTAATAGTATCCATATGCAGCGGAGATGGGTAATCTGACTCACAACGCTAGACGATGTGTTTTTCTTCCAATTCTACGAAACCACGCGTTGTGACTGTTTAGTTTAGAGCCAAGTAAACGACGTGAGCAATCATAACGTAGAGTCTTTGACAATACAATTCTGAATATTATAGAACGCAGGCATGATGACTGTGAGTGGCTCGAAATTGCTTGGGAGATGTTGAAACAAATTCTGAACAACGCCGCATTGACCTTGCGCGTAGACTTGATACGTGAGATTCATTATAACAGAAATTCCGATGATAACCGCTCAGACCTTGAAGCAAACCGTTTGCCTGATGGAATAAGTTGGTTATTGAGACAATCGAGTGCTAACCAATGGCGGTGCAGAGGATCCTGACCAGAATAGTTTGACCAGTACTGCGAGAAGATGTCCTTTAGAAAGGTTCGGAAACCGTTTACACGGAAAAACTAATCGTAGCTGCACATATCGACTTTAGTGTGATTGACAGCGGACAACTAGAATCGAATGTTTTACAACAGGTGTGTAGTTTGGTGTATGAAATGGTTGACGAAAAGACTATGAGCTACCACATAACTACAGTCGGCGATGAACTGTCCAAAAGGGCTCACACCAGTCATTACTGCGGTGAAGATTCCACAATTTGGACGTCCGTTTCGAATGACATTAACATTGCCACGATGTCGTGTTTAGAGAATTGCATTGGGAAAGTTGGATCGCTTGGGTTAGCAGTTGTAGCATGCCTGCCAGCGTCTGTTTCGATTGACGAGACAAGCTGATTAGGATTCGGTGCAGTGCTACCTATTATTAAGAAAATACTGAGGTTTATTGCTTGTCGAGTATAATGGCTTGTTGTAGCAATAAGATACAAATGGTACACGTGACTTGCTTGATGACCCGACGTCATTTAGCTTCGCGTCGAGCGGTTGGAAACACCGGGGCTATGAATACGAATTGTGCCGTGTATAATAACCTAGTATTGTTGCTAGTCTATTGCGTTTGCTCGCACCTCACCGAAATCAAAGATGTATCACAATTTTGGTGTAGATATTTTACGGTTGCTTTGACACTTATAATTCTATTAAGAAGATAAATGCAGGTGAGCCATTCTATAATCACAGACGTGATATATCGGTCTTGGCCTTTATATAGGGGGATTACTAACTAAGCGTTTTCGTATGACATTTGTTGCTACATTAACCCGTTAAATCCCAATCAACTTTGCAGGTGTATTAGAAACGTATAATTTTGCAATATGCATCAGAGTTATGTTTGCAATAATCTCAGTCGAAATTGCAGCTTTCCGTCAATTTTTTCATGATGTCCATTTTTGGATCATTGGGTTCAACCCCAGGACTGGTGTTTTGAAGGCACTTTTTGTATATGAACGCCTGCTATGGTCCATGGTCGCTTCGCGACTACCAATAACTTACGCAGTCGTTATCGGTAAACCCATCGCCTAGGGTCCACGCCCGATAGCTGAGCAGGATGCAGCCACGGCCCTCCCACCCACCAGTCGCAATATTTTTACGTCACCAATTATTTGTGATATATTTCAAAACACTTTTCGTGCAGTGGCTCAGCACATTTAGAACATGCTTTGGTAGTGTTCTAATTGCAATGTCTGCATCTCCTTTGCGCTTGGCCGGACACGATATAATGATGACTTCCATCAGTCCTGATCGCATTCTGCACAACGGCTGATGGCCCGGGAATATTACTTGACAAACTCTTAGACTTCAGCAGTGCCATAACAGTGGATCGTCGAAATTCCAGTAAATCCATAGCGCCACCAACACTCTGATGTAAACGCCAGCAATTTACAACACTAGTATCCAGCATATCTGTAAATAACACCCAATACCACTTTTTGCTTTTTACCGAACATCGATACTTTGCAATAAGAAAATCCATCAAATCAACACCACCCATTGTGCTGTTGCATACGTTGACAACATTGGGTTGATCGATAGGGACGCGTTTATGTTCGTCGGGATTCCAACGCAATGCCGACTTTATAGGAGAAATAGTTAGATAATTACTGCCCATTGTCACCACCTTGCTGTCGTTCCATTTCACAAACAACACTTTTCCATCACTGTTCCAATCAAAACTACCTCGTGCTGATTTTCGCAGGCATTTGCTGTCCTGCAATGGACATCTACTTGTTCTGTTTTCGCGAACGGTACCTACAGCTCTAAATCCTTTCTCTTTTAGTATTCTAAACAAATCGTAGGATGAAAAAAATTGTCAAACGTTACGGCATGATTTTGAGGCGAAGTCACGTCACATAGTAAACGCAAGACTACATTGGCGCCCATTCCCATACTCGGATCGTCTGGTAGTGCAGCTAGTTTCGGTGTTCCGGATTGTGTCATGACGGCTCTTTTGCCCGTATACACTTCGAAGCTGTAATTATAGCCATCATTCCCAAAAAGTCACCACACTTTGTATCCGTATCGTATAGGTTTTCCCTTTATATACATTTTTGATGGATGCCTGCCGTAGTAGCGCACCATTTTTTCATCCGCACTCAGTGATTCACTAAAAATTCCAAATTGCTTGTATCTTTCGTTCAGGTGGTTGATGAGGGGGCGCAATTTTGTCATTCGGTCATTGGTATCCAATTGGGCATTATCCTGAAAAAGGAGATATCTCTACTTGGAAAAATCTATTTCGACTCATAGTTCCAGCTATTAGCGGACAATGGCTATTATCAGCCTTTTCCCAGTACATCCGCTCCGTTGGACGTTTGTTGTACCCAGTTAGCAAAAGAATACCTAGAAATTGATAAATTTCATCGACAGATATAGTAAAATTATGATCATTCTTTTGCTTTTGCGAGTACATAACAGTTTGCTCAACGATGTGTTCTACTAGATCAATGTCGAAGAACTTGCCGAATAAATCTATAGGAAGTAGTTCTGCAATTTCCGGATGCGATTCTTCAAGTAAAATTGGCCTGTCTCCCTGCAAAGCGTTGTCAAATAGTTCCGATTTGGTCCAACGAATCTCGGCCGCTGTGGATTTTTTCTTTTTTGGAGCTGCCGGCTGATCTCCAGTTCCAGTTTCATTGAAACCACAGTCAACGTTGTCCTCGTCATGTTTAGTAATTGTCACTTCAACTGGTCCCGGAACATGTGGAGGCAGCTCATTGTTGACCATTTCGTCCTCATCGAAATCTTCTTCATCGCTCACAACAGCTGGCTCAGGAGGAATTATTGCTTGACTTGACTTGACTGGACTGTCATGCCCGTCAAGGATTTATCCCACTTTCCTGGTTCTGCTCCCCACATATCCTCTTGTGACGCGCGATGTTGGTGGCCGCCTGAAGCCGGCCACAATTGTTAAATTCGACCCACTTTGCTCGGTACACCCTGGCCGGGGCCCCCACCTCTTGACGGACGTTGTCTCTTGCTCCCCCGTCCTTTTTACCCACCGTGCATGCCTTTCGATGTCTTGCTATGTTGCTTTTGGATACATCTTTGCCACATTTTTCGCATTTTCGGAGATTTTTGTTAGTCGCCGTCATGCCCTTGCACGCTTTGTTATGATTTATCAGAGTGTTCTCGGAGTTGAAAATTACGCTGCATTTTTGACATATATACAAACCGTTGTTTTGTCGGTGCATCCCAATGCATTCGTTTCTGGTGTATACGAAGTCCAGCAATGGATTTGCACATCTTCTCGCAGTCATTTATTTTACATCTCAGTGGATCGTCATTCACCACATCGATGTTTCTGCTTGTTGTTGTCGTCTGTTGAACCGATGTTGACATTGTTTGCGAAGGATGACATTGCGATTTTTTCCAGGCCGATATGTGTATCATACGTTTGCTTATGAGGCTCTTCCACCCCTTGCGGTCTTGAGATAGCCGGCCCGCATCCATCCAATTGATGCCCGCTTCGCGTAATACACGTTTCCAATACAGCAACATTTTGCGTTTCCTCCCAGGTGTTTTGGGAAGGAGCTCTAGACGGGAATCCCAACCTAGGACCATTGCTTTTGTTTGCCGATTGTTGTCCATTCGCAGGACATGGCCGATTCTTTCTAAAACTCGCTTTTCGATCTTCCAGCGAAGTAATTTTACCTTTAGCTCAGATCGCACGTCGAACATGTTCTTATGTTGTTGTTGCATTTGGGGGAGGACTGGGCCACATTTATTTGACCAGACGAAACGGTAGCATTTATCTATCCATCGCTGGAGTCTGTTAAGCTCACCGGTTTGCCACGTTCGCACAGCGCAATCGAAAAGGAGACCACTTTCAACGCATGCCTCCACGATTCGGGCTTGTATGCGTTTCGACAATCTGGACGATTTCAGCTGGTTTTTTACTCTGAACCAAAGACCACTCGCACGCTTTATACGATTTTTTAAATCGGCTTCGGCGCCAATCCAACTACCCAGCATCCTGATTTCGGCACCCTCTTCCGAACCGAATTCAAGACGTTCTTCTTTGGCGTCATTGGTTTCTTCTTCCAAAATCTTCATAACTGCTTTAATTGCCGTTACTCCATCGTCAATTTCCTTCCTTGTACCGATCACAGTTGTATCATCGGCAAACAGCGAAAGCGTAACTGAAATTTACTGCGTCGCTGTTATATCGTTCCCAACGTCCCGTGCCCGGGAATTCATTCGAAGGCACCCATGATCGTTGGACGCCCACTGGGCCATTCGTTGTTGGTGATGTCTGTAACACTCGCCTTTCGTAATCCGCTACTCGCATTACGGCCTGGTGAAAGATGTTGAAGAGCACTGGGGATGTGAGGCATCCCTCGCGGAGGCCGCGTTCTGGACGCCACTGCTCGCTATCTTTTCCTTTCCCTTTAATGCAGTAAGACGTAGTTTCATGCAGATCACGGATGGTTTGGAAACAATTTCCATTCAGACCATACCGCTGAAATATTGCCCATAGAGCTGGCTTATTAACTCTCGGGTAAGCTTTTCGAAGGTCCAGCAGAATTGCGACTGGATCCGAGTCGTCCTTTACGTCAATCCGTTGTTGTTTTCGTCGCTTGCAAACGTCGACTGAGTCTTCTTCTAACCGTATCACCATTTGGGTAGCGTCGGCGGTCGATCGCCCTGGCCTAAACCCCGATTGGTTATCATCGACTAGTTTAAGATGCTTAAACGTCATGTTTAGTAATTGTCACCTCAATTGGTCCCGGAACATCTGGAGGCAGCTCATTGTTGACCATTTCGTCCTCATCGAAATCTTCTTCATCGCTCACAACAGCTGGCTCAGGAGGAATTGTTGCTGCTTCAGCGTCTTCCACATCGTCTTCGTCAATCTCGTCCAACATCGCCAGTACTTCTTCAAGTCTCAACAATCGCGGCATACTGAAATAACTACGAAATATTTACAGCAAACACTTTAGTTTTTAGTGTACATACGTAAATGTCAAATAAATTTTACAGGAAAAGTCGATTTATATCTGTTTTGATGC
This sequence comes from Trileptium ribeirensis, assembly GCA_030248225.1. Classification (NCBI taxonomy): domain Eukaryota; kingdom Metazoa; phylum Nematoda; class Enoplea; order Enoplida; family Thoracostomopsidae; genus Trileptium; species Trileptium ribeirensis. The sequence goes on along the minus strand of JASANE010007470.1, from coordinate 6,491 downwards.
ACAAATATTGAGTAATCTAAAATACACTGTAAACGCCCAATGGTCCAATATTGGACAGATTGTAAAAAGAATATTCGGAATACGGGGTCTCTATGGGAGAAATGTAAACTTTAGTACATACAACAATTACTTGGATAATATATATTTATACTATGTTGTAAAACACTAAATGCAAACACTTACGTTGCCCCAGTATCGTCCAAATTCAGTAACTCCAGGTAACCAAATTTAGTACACCGATTTATTAGCTAGATCAGTAGTGCAAATATAAATATAATAATCTGAAAATGGTATGAGAACATCAAGTACAACCAGTAACAAACAAGACGTGTAAAGAAATATACATTTCAAATTGAAATACTATTTTAGTTCTCCAGGGAACGATTTTCACAGCAATAAAATGCACAATAAGCCTTTCTGGTGACTATTTGTCATCAGATGACTTTGCTGAAGCAGGTGTGACGATTACGAGTATCTGTAGTGTGGAGCAACTGCAAATCAATGTTTTGTTTTCACGTTGCGGAGATCATGGTGTAAGCTCCTAGCTATACAACGACTTTCTTTGCACTTCAAATGCTTTGAAGTTTTTCCGACATGTGTTTAATCCTTGACAAACGTATAATCCTTTACATATCAAATTAACAGCTTGCCATAGTTATGATTTTCTGATGCATGTAGAAAATAATCGCTATTTGAATTTTGTTTAGATTATTGGAAATTTGCAAGAATGCTAAGCCTCGCCATAACGGCACAGAAATAGCTCTCTAAGGTAACCAGAAGTCCTAGTGATTTATAAATTAGTGCATACAGCATCTTTGAGGATAAACACAAAATAATAACTCGGCATCTATAGTCTTACATGGTATTATGCCAAACGAGAAACATCTTTTCTTGGAGTTTCACCTCCCGCAGTTAAATAATTGTAAAATTGAGTATATAGCTTTCGATAGCATCGAAAAGGCCCAAAATGTATAAAGGTTAAAACAATGTCGTAGCGTGACGGTTGAGAACAAAACTCTCAGATGGGTAACTAACCGTCTTTTTCCCTTATCGAAACCCAGAAACCCTTATCGAATGAATCGAGTTCAATGCGAAAATAAGAACGGTTAACAGCAGGCAAAGCCAAATGAATAAGTTACCGAGAGGACTATCCGAACAGTTAAATTATTTACAAATTTTTTGGTGTTCCAATTTATTATCGACTTTAAATCGTACTATACTGTACATTTCTAGAAGAGTTGTTCGAAAAAATATATAAGCCTAAGCTTTGTTAAGTTGTGTTCACACTGCGTCCGATCCTATCCGATCCCAATGAGATCCGATCAGATTCGACACCGAATGCACAGTTTAGTCGGGTCGAATCGGACGATGTTGTAATAATCACAAATTTCTGTGTCATGATTAAGTCCTTATAATGTACGTATATACGTCTGTTTTGTAAACCATACTATGAAAACTAAAATATTTCCGGTTTCATAATACGCTTTTAGAGGACTGACGTGGCTGGGCGGGGAGGAGGAAATTCACTGCCTCGTGGATTTTAGGCGTGGTTGAGAGTGGCAGTTTTGTGTTGCGCTCCCGCAATGCAAGCGTCCTATCACATCTTGAATTCGTTATTTCTTGGTGTTTGTTAATGTTTTGTAAAATTCGTGTTGCGTCCTTTTGCCAACACAGATTTTTTGCAGTGATGAAATTTTAACGCGGAAATTTGCGATTAATTTAAGAAAACCTTTATACTAATTGTCCAATACGGTATGTGATATGTCAAATTATCTCAATAATGAATACAAGCTTTTGTGCTGGTTTTGCAGCCGCTTAATGATCCGCAGATAGTGGCACATGGGTAGCAGGCCGAGCTGGAGAGGTGCAGAATTTCTTGCGCCGCTTCCAGCTCTGGTCTATCGCAGGTAACAGCAGCAGTGCTGCGCATTTGAACTACAACTAAACTTACATTGGCATTGCTGTAATTAGGTTCCGCGTTTTGTTTTTAATCCCTGCACAGAACCTGACTATTGTCGATTTTATCACAACTAATGGTGCAAATAAAGATCAGTATACAGTCATTCATGAGCAAATCTGACAGTTGTGTAGCACCAGAATCCAAATTTATCGAAAAAATCCTGTCATATATAATTGCTTAGAAGCATGATGCTGTTGAACCATCAACGAAGCATAACTGACGCATAGAAACTTACACTGTAGCCAAACTAAGCTGTCTTTCACATCCGGATTTGCTATTAAATGCAGTTTTGTTTATTAAAATCATTAGGCTTTATATCTTATACTTTCGAAACTAAAACTTGACGCTTCAGGATATTATAATATTCGACTGAAAGAGAGAGTAAAGACATTTATTTACCATTAGAAGTTAGCCAGGCTTCAGTCCACACCAAAGCATTGTTAGCATAGCAACTTGACATGGATTGTTTGTTACAATGTAATAAGTTTTACACGTGACCGATTGTTTAGTGGGTGGTGACATATTGAATATGTGCCGCGTATAAATTGACGTTTGAAGACTCAAAATCAGCAATAAAAAAATTTCGTGCCTAATCAGCACCGAGAAATTCCAGATTTTAAGACACTATCACAGAAAATTTTTGCAATATTATCTTGGAGAGGTCTGCCAGCAGCACTGTTTCGATATCATCCGGAAAATCGCTGGCCGGCCATTTTAACCGCTGACCGTTTGACCGACTAGCCGGCCAACCGGTCAGCTGGCGGACAGCTGCAAAATTTCACAGCCGGCCGACGAAAATTCGGCCGATGCCCAACACTCTTATATACAACGAGTCATCACAGTTCTGCAACGTAGCTCATACAGCCGTAGGTGACGCGTCTATAATATTACCATTACAATGTTTAAAATATCACATTTACCACACATAGTATGAAAGCCGTTTGTCTTGAACCTGTGTCTTGAGTACCTGCAACACTACAATACGCAACGTTGTCTGAAAACCCTTGTTACGAAATTTTCTTTTCGAAACGACGCAGAAAGTCTTCGCTATCGTTTATTATACATCTGTTCACAGCACTTATATGACTTGATAACTGTAAGAATATGTAAAATGTCAAATAAAACTAGTATTATATTCGTGCAAACTGATTTCCATAATTGACATGTTATATACCATTTCATGCACTGACATCACCAGTACAGTTACCCCATGCAGTAAACCGATTTCTTCCTGAAAGCTGAAATCAGCGATAAAAAAATTCTCGTTTCTTAGTTTAATTTTTCACGGTAATTGAAAATTTAACTACCTCTGCATTATCATAGCAACCCGTTTGTTGTTAGATCATCGTCAGTTATATATCTATTATGTTTCCGGTATTATAACGACGATGTTGAATCAATACTAAATAGAGCAGGGTAACAGCTGTGACCAAAATTTATATACATTAGACATATCATGTGCCTTTAATGACGCCAAATTCTCGGCGTTGCAGCGCTCGCCTAAATATTCAAATATCAGTTTGAAGTAAAAATGTCTGTTATTGCCTGATGGATGTCTGAAAATTGTATTAGAATTTGATCGTAGCAAGAAGCTGTAATATATTTTTACCGGAAATAAATTAGCATATTAAAATTAGGGAGACAAGAACTATTATAATTTCACACATGGGCGTACCCACTCGGCGGCCACCTCACCATGGCCTACAAACGGTTTCGAAGTTTAGCTTATGGAGTGATCGAACTATGAAATATAATAAATTTTCTATTCCCCGCCGTATTTCAGCTTAAATAGTGAAATTACCCCAAATAGTCCCTTTCAAATGCAAATCCTGAGCATACCAGACAGTGATTTTTGAAGCATGGTGGCGAATGTTGTCGAGCAGTGGTAAAGCGAAGGTAAATTTACATCCAGAGTTTCGATTCCAGTGTTCTACTTTGTACTATTTATTTAATGTAAGACCATATTTCGTTGATAAAATTTCAGTAGAATTCAGTTTGTCTCTGAGGCGACATTAGCTAGCGCAGCTCCCTAAGCGTCTGTCCTATTTACTGATTGCCGCATGTCTGTCTGTGTGTATGTTTGTTTGTTTGTTAGGCTGTTTCCTTTTCTGTCCGTCTGACCAAGTTTTATGTCTGTCAGATATTGTTTGCTCATAACTTTTGAACCCATCGATGGATTTCTACGGGCTTTTTGTTGGGCTGGAAATCGATATCGTAATAAGAACAAAATTTTTTGCTCTCCGCTCTCCCTACCTCTTCACCTCTGATCTCTTGAATTCAAAAATAGCGTTATTGAATTCGAGTGGAATGAGAGAGCGAAGCGAGCGAGTGGAACGAGAATTTTCAATTTTGGCTCTGGAGGGGGTTGAGGAGGTCCTGTCTGTGTGTGTCTGTCGCACCTGGATCTCGATAACGGTTGGGTGGATTTTGATGCTCATTCGAACCGCAATGGTCGACTTAGGTATAGTGACGGAACCCTATTTTTGAATATTTTTCCGTGGGAAAAGTAATGGGGCAAAATGACGTCATTTTGGCCCATTTTTCGGGCACCCCTCCAGTTTTTGCGACTTTTCTAAATAAGTAAACGATGTATCCGCAAACTAATAGGCCTATTCCATGTAGCTTTACCAGCGCTTTCCAATGATATATAACAAGTTTTTCGACTGCTTCCCAAACTGGATTCTATAAACTTATAGTTGGCGCCAAATTTCATATTTGGCGAAAAGTCGCGGGAAATGCACCTAAATGTGTGTTTTTTGTTGCTTTTAATGTCTTATATGGGGTTTTCTGGGCCAACAGGCCCATTTTAAGTGTCAAAAATATTGTGTTGCAAAAATTCTTCACACTTCTGCTTCACACTTGGTATGAAAAATGAGATTTTTCTCAAGTGTCGGTTTGAATTCTTTAACGTTTTTTTCACAGTCAATTTAGGGTTTTATTGAATTATTAATTTGTTAGTTGATTGTTTTTGTACTCGTTGTATGATGTTTTGTCTACTGCATACGTTGGCTATCAAAACAGGCGGGCGTAACTATGACTCATCACTCACGGTTTATATAATGCTGCACCTGCGTTCTGTGTGTAGGCTTTGTTTGGGTGTGCTTTCTACAACAGACTTCGGGGGATTGTTCTCACCACTCGAATTCTGGCTCGCAAGCGAGCTTCACTGGTTTTAGAGCTTTTTAGCCGTAACATTTCAACAAGTTCATGGATTTTGACTAGCTTTTTGTTTCTGCTTCTTTTAGACATGCGAAAGTTGCTGAAAATACCGGTGGACGATATTAATGAGGGTGCGCCGTCGCGTACGCAGCGTTTCGTGCCCGAAGACTAAAAATACGAAATTGACAACATTTCGGGAACATCTTGGTGTATTTTGACCATCTTTTTTGTTTTGGTTCTTTCAGCCTAAGGAAACTGCTGAAAGCACAAGAGCACGGTTTCAATGGGAGTACAGCCCATGGTACGCAGGGATCACTCTCCTAAAATTAAAAAAATACAAAATTGCCAATACTTCGGGACTGGTTTGATCCATTTTTTGCAAATTTTTCGTTTTGCTTTTTTTAGCTTAATGAACACTTTAATATCGCCGGAGTATATACTGACGGATATATGTAGCTAGGTCAGACGAAAATTTTACAATATTTAAACAGTTGCACATGTATAACATATTAGCACATTAGACCAGTTTACACGCGACACTTTAATATGGCATCAATACTCAGGCGGTAGGCCGCAAGCCCTCTTTGATCCACGCTGACCGAAGGCCGACATTCTCGCTGGGTCCTGCTAACAACCTATCATAGTTCTGACCTAACTCATTTTTATGATTCACAGAAAGTGAAGTTCTGGCATAGTTATGTTTTCTGTTTTGTAGGATAGCTATGAGTTATGCAGTTTTCACAGAAAAATGCTTGCAGCAATCGAATAGTTTTGTCTCCAGCGACCGTCCTTAAGTGACGAAATCCATTAAAGCTCTCTGTATAATATTTTAGTTTCATCTAGATAGCTTCAAGGCATTTATGTATCTTATGGTCAATTGTGAAATATTCAATCTCTTGTGACAACTGTGGGATATTTTAGTCATTAACCGCTGTCCGTAAGATACTTTTGTCTTACAAAAAGTAGAAGCAAACAAAAGGCTAACGGCTGGGCATAAGAGATTAAAACATCTTTGTAGTTCAATGCACTTATAAAGATAAAAGTCTCTTACAGCCGACTGTAAGGGAATTCACAACCATAAGGACAGCTCTAAGAAATATTCGTATCTTACAGCTGGTTACAAAACACATGATTTCTTTCAGTAAACCTAAAGCGTCAAAAATACGTTTTACGGGTTATGCGAGAGAGATTTAAGTCTGTTATAGCTTGCCTTTTGGGTGCCACTAGAATACTTTACAAATAATGTCTCACTAAGACTAGTCACTGATTCTTAACTATACTTAATGAGGTATTTGTCTTTGTCGGCTTGACTGAAAGCAATTTTTTATTATATTTTTCTAGTTCTTATCACAGAAATAGTTTCACCCCCGCC
>JASANE010007469.1:0-25681 GCA_030248225.1 Trileptium ribeirensis | reverse complement strand
TAACCCTTTATATACGGAACCCCAACCCACGGAGATTATTCGTCCAAATTCGTTTCTAAGGGAATGTTTTAACGCAATATAACAATATAAAATCATCCATATGGCACTTAACCCAGAAATTAGACCTCAAAGAATTGTTCGACCAGGGTGAACAAATGTCTTCTTCATACGTTCACCATGGTGAACATTTAAAACTAGCGCATGTTCAGTTCACTACAGGCCGTCAATCATTCTACAAGCATTAGTAGGAAAAGTTTGCTAGTGGTTCACATCTTAAATACTATACCAAATTCTATATAATCGTATATCATATTTTACCTTTTTCTGTAATTGTCACATAGTTCCATCGTGAAATGCTTTGAAGTAAGTTTCGTCCCTTTTGTCCCATTTTGAAACAAAGATGTAGTTGACATCTACGACATAATACGAAACTCCTCCTCATAGGCCAATTGCAACGCACTACCCCCTTTGAACCAGTATCGAACTCTGGAATATGGCCAAATTGATCGTGTCGTTTTGCCATGGGAACATTCTTTGATCTTTCAATCCCTTTGCTTGAAGATGCTTCTTGTTCAAACGGTTTAGCCGCAAGTTCTGCCTGCATCAGCTCGCTGGCGACCGCCATACGGAACTTTAGTAGAAGATTTTGCTTTCTCCTTATTATTATCGGCCGCCGCACGATGAAGCAGCCATCCATTGCCAACACCCAAATCAATCAATCGGTAAAAAATCCGCATGTACCATTTTTTTGATCGGAAATCAATGTTGTAGAACTTCGCGGGTTGATCCCCCCCATCAACGCCGCCCATAAATTTGTTATATTCTGCAGCAATTTTTTGCTTACTTACAGAAATTTTACTTTTTTGTTTTCGGTCCCAGCGTTCAACTGCATCTTTTGGTTCAATTCCGACATAATTTGACGCCATAACGACTCGCCCGTTGTCGACCCAGCCACATACCAAGACTTTAGTATCGGAGTTGTACCAATGATCAATATTTCCACGCCCCTCCTTCAGCATAACGTTTTCAGCTTTAAGCGAACAGTCTTCCAACTCGATTTTTCCCAATTGTCCCAATCGCTCTGAACAGTTTGACAGCACTCAAAATCCTGAACAAGGACATACTGCTGAAATAGTTATCTAAGTGAAACTCAGTTTTTGGCTTCAGACCTTTGCAGAGTTTTAAAACCACCTGTCCTCCAATGCCACAGCGCTTAATGGTATCGCTATCTGAACCAGCATCTTGTGCAAGGACTTGTACAGCATTCGCTGTTCGGTAAATTTATGACGACCTGGAAGTGCGCTTTGTCATAGCCGCGGTTGAAGATGTACCGGCAGTGAATCCTTCCGTTGCTCCGCTAGCTGAGGAAAAAAACACTCGGTAATACGAATCGGCTGCCAGTTTGAGTATAGCCTCCTCGTAGACTTCGATTTGGTAAACATAGCCAGATACACCTGGAACGTGCCCACAACTTGTACCCCCATTTATCTGGCTTTGATGGCAGATATTGCTTAGCTAGTGGGTCGGGAGCCCTGCCACGAAACTTTACCATTTGTTCGTCGACACTTTGAATGCGTTCTTTTTCGTAGAACGGCTTGGCTTAGTTGAAGCTGTTATTCATCAATTCAACTAATGGTCGTATTCGATAAAGCTTGTCGTAATCGGGATTTTGCTTGTCAGTGATGTGAAGCGCTTGTGCAATCATCTAAAGCGACAACGATAAAGTTCCATAAACCTGTCTCTTTCTAATGTAGCTTTTATTGCCGGAATACCAATTGTGTCGTCCCAGTAAAGGTATCTCGCCGGGAGGTTTGATACTCATGAGAGTCAGGCAGCCGATAAATTTCGCGGTGTAGTTCGCTTTTGGTCATTGGTTCGATTCGATGAACTGATTATGATGGTGCGTTAGTTGAAGCTCGCTTCTTCGGCGGTCGCCCTTTGCCCTTTTGATTCTGACTTCCAACTCTATGCTTCTTGTATTCTAGAACAGCATCAACCAGTACAGAACAAAATTTCAACACAAATATTTGCAAAAATTCAGAATATTCTTTTCAAAACTAAAAGTATCCCGAGTAGGTTTGGACACAACAGTTGTAAATACTAATTTGGATTAGGCAATAATAATCGACAAAATCTTTGCATTCACGACAGGAGAAACACCAAACCTGATGGCCCATTTTGCGTTGACAAACCCAAACCTAATGGCACATTATGTTCACTGCATATGATTAATACATGTCATTCATGACTCCAATATATCGAGATAAAACGTGCGATGCATACACTTTGATACGTTTGGGCTTAATAAATTACACGCTTGTATCATAGCTATGTAATCTAAATAAAAAGCTGTCGTCACGTGCACATAGGTTATATGAGCACATGACGGCACGCACTAACCCAGATACAGGTTGGATTGATGCAGTATAAGGTCCATAATATCATCATTGAATATCGCCAAGAAATATTTCACCATTTCAACTCCAAGACCAAAATCCGTCAAAATCTTCTTCAACAGAATCCGTGAAAATAGGATCGTCATTCTCACAAAATCGTATATCGTGTTTTATCCACTTCGCTGGTGCTGGTACTAATCGCGATAGCGGTTCATTATCAGAAACGTTCTCGTCGGAATTATACTCGTCAAAGCTGCTATCCGATGAGGCAGAAGAACTATGGTTTTCACGCTTCGGACTATGTTGGGTCGGCCTCACAATCGCCAGAACTTGAGCCGGAATCACTAGTATGCGCATACCTTTTTGCCAGTTTTTTAGACTTGGTAACAATTTTTTTACACTTTAAATCGCATAATTTACTAATATCATACTAATACTAACAGTACTTTACTTAATACGTAGATTTATGAATAAAGCGATCTAACTCTAAAACTAGAAATATTAATAGTAGTACCATATTGTCCACATGGGTGAACATTTGGGTAAAGTCAGTGTTCACCCGGGTAACATTTGGGTAAAGTCAGTGTTCACCCGGGTGAACATTTTAAAATATAACTGTTGTCTTCGGAAATATTTATGTTCACCGTAGCGAACATTAGATATAGGTCAATATCGTATAAAAGAATATACATCGAGACCTCACTATGTGGGTGACTGTTCACACTGGTGAACGTAAAAATTTTGTTCGAGGGGATTCCGATATTTTTCATTGGAGCGTTAAATATAAATTTCCAAAATAGTGGTATGACCGTAAATCAGCTTAAAATCATAATACAAATATGTGTATTTCAACAATCGTTTACATCCGTCGCATTACTTCAAGTGACTATGAGCAACAATTTTAGAGTATTTTGAAGCCACTTCAGTTAGCTATATATGCAGAAAGTACGCATTCCGTATGTTCACATAGGTGAACATGCGTCCATAAAGGGTTAAAGTACATTACTATGGAAAATGCATTTTGGAATAGAAAAATGTTTAAATTGCATACAGTTTCGACATTTTTTGGTGCTCTACTGTTTTATACACTGTGTCAAAAATGAGGATGATTGCCATCCAAACTTAAGTTTACGCTGTGTTTTACTTTAACTTGTGAGTAATAAAGTATGGTTAATGGTTTCACATCAACTTAGAATCAATGAGGTATTCCCAACTACCACTGGGTCAGTGCTGAAAATTCGACATTTGTGTGACTCGCATAAATCATTAACGGATTGATCAATTTTGATAAACTTTTTTGAATCGGCGACTCCTGAAGTTTTGTGCTCTCCATTTGAGACCGAATTTGCAACGCTTCGTCTTTACACTATAACATTTAAGTTATAAATATTTTATGAGATAAATGCATAGCTAGTTTTTCTTTTTCATATAGATCATTGTACTTTATTTTTGGATTCCAACCCGCTGCATACACGCAAATTCTAACGGTATCTGGAATTTCGCCGTTCATGCGCTTCTGTATTTTAAAGTGTAATGCTAAAAGTTATGCAAAGAAGCTTTGCAATGCGCGCTAAACTGTTTAGAAAAGTCTCGGTTTTTTATGAGTAATATGTATTGTATGTTCTATATCTTAATAACAATTCAATTACGAAAAATGAGAGACTGTGCTTTACAAACTTGATGTTTAAACCATAATTTAAACTAGAAGCTTCACCTTGCCCTTAGGTTTCTGTCGTAGGATACTTTTTACGTGGAATTAGCAGGCAAGAACCTGCTAAAAATCTCTATTTTTCGAAGTAATATTTTGGAAAACCAGAAAATTTATTTAGTAGTAACGTTATTACATAAATCAAGTGCTCATAGCCATAGATTACGTAGAATCTATTGGCAACACAGATGTAACCTAGATTTCTAACTGTTAGTTAATTTCCGAAAAAGGAGGGGGATATTAAAAATGGACGGTACATTATGCTTAGAAGACTCTATTTCCTTTTAGCTCCGCGAAACAAATGAATGGAACAAATGGAATTATTTCAAACGAGTTTACGGTACCTGAACAGGCGATGGGTTATATATTTACGGAACTACCTGCTGGTACAGTGATATATACAAAAGGGTTGGAACAAAAACGGTTTTTTGAACATTGTATCGGAAATTTACCGTTTCTGGTTGTGCATGTAGCTGAGGATCAGGGAGTAACCGGAATTCCGGTTCCGGCGAAAATCGTGTTCCGGTTGCGGTTCCGGCAAAGGGCAAAAACCATACCGGAACCCTAATTCCGGTTTAATAATTTTGTTTGAAATTTTCCATATTTTTGCTTCATCTCTGATCCAAAAATATGTAATATATATTATACAATGATCAAGCTCCAATACAACCAAGCAAAAGAAAAGATTAACTAAGCAATTTACCGTGTGAAACGTAAGTAGGACACATACTTTCAGTAGAAATCTTTATAATAACCTGCAACAGTTTGTTAACAAATCAAAACCAAGTCGATGCTTGTAGCAACTATTTTACACATTCAGAAGTCTCCGGATTACGTTCGAATTAAACCAGTCCAACTGGGCAGCAGAGTATGGCTTACATAGAAGTACTTAGCGTATGCTTGGCTAATATAAATTGCGCCAAGCTCCAGCCAGTGCGCTTGTAAACTTTGTAAATCACGCGAAATTAAAGTGAAGTAACGTTATCTACAACGCAGCCAAAAACTGCTTTCTTGGCAATGACCTGGATTTATTGAAACTGTGTGAGCAGTATCACACTTTGTCTCATTTATAGCATTCTGATTAGAAAGTTATCATCTAACTGACAGGCACTGTTTGTCCAACGCTAGCGTAAACAATGTCTTACCACTGGTCAGAGAATTGCTTTTTATCCATTAATTTTTCCTGAATCTTATAAACCAATAATTTCAAGTTTCCTACAGAACGTCATCTAACAGACGTATGAGTAGTAAAGGCAGACGAATAGGGACAGAGCGAAAGCGTTTATTCTTGCTCTATGCTTTGTAAGCACATTCAATTTGACGCAGTATACGCAAGGGTGTATAGTAGAAGGCATTTTTTGCTCTGGGTGTCCAATAAAACGACATATTGATCGATAAATAAACATTATTAGCTTCCTCAGTCTGTTTAAAGTTTCAGAACGGCAATAATGTCATGGCAATACATTAAGTTTAATGTAAAAGTTATTTTTAATGCATTTTAAGTCGACTATACCTTAATTTCTTCCTTCATATCTTTTACAATATATAAATTTCGAAGACCAGGTTCCGGTTCCGGTTCCGGTTTAAATGGACGGTTCCGGTTGCTGGTTCCGGTTCCGGTAAATTTTGGTTCCGGTTATTCCCTGCTGAGGATGGAATCCCTAGCTACAAAATGTTGGAACGGTACGTATGGGCTGACGGTTGCTCCTTCCACAAGAAAAAACCGTTGGTACAGCAACGATTTTGCAGTTTATTTCGCTTGAAATTACTTGTAAACTATTTAACCTTGCGTAACTATTTCTAAGCATTGGATTATATTATTCTGCATCAGAAGCGATTGGAGTTCAATCACAGATTATATATCAGTAACAGTTAAAGCTTTTTGCTCTTGTTGTTCAATAATTTTGCATCCATAATCGATAGGCTTAGCGGGAAAAATGAAATAAAAATAGTATTAAATACATTATAACACATGTACGATCGATCATTGAGTCCTAACGTCTTTTGTCCTTCCACTTGGGACTAAATTCCTAGCTGCCCGTTTTTTCCACTTTATTGCAAAACACATTTTGACCGATTTTCATTTTCATGTAAATGTCTAACTCCAAAAATGCTTAAAGAAGTCATATAGACAGTTTATTCTCTGAATTTGCTTCGTTCTTTATTTTTAACCCTTTTTATTTCTGTACTTTTCTTTTAAATTCCGGATTTATGGAGGTTTCGTTTTGCCCATGCAGATCTGTATTTAGAGTAAATGTAATGTCCTACAATTTATAGCTTAACAATTCTAACATTGCATCTATAATCTGTCTCAACATTAAAATAAACGTTGTGTCGTTCCATTACATTGCATCTAAAGCCATGGATGCTGGCGCTGACTATTAATCTTCTTCGCTCGAGGTCGAACATTTTTGGCTTATACTGCTTATAGCAAATATTTTTGTTATTATAAATATTATAGCAAATATATGCTTATAGCCACAGTAAACTGTAGAAAATATTTTTGATCGGCGTTAAATGTGTTTTTCATAACTATATTTACGATTTTATTAACAGTATCAATCTGTAAAATTTATTTGATTAGAAAATAGTAAAATATGAAACCAAAGGTTATGATGGAAAACTGATAAGCGAGCGTTCTTGGTGTTTCTTGTTAATTTAACGAAAAGTTCAAAAAGAATTGTATTGTATTTGCAGAATAGACTGATAATGGATAAATATAATCAACTCAGTGTTCCAAAAAGTAAGCACAATTTCCAGATATTTGATCGGCTCCAAGTAAGCATTCCGGCCGGAGGTAAGTATCTACGTTTAACATTTATGGACATGATTTTTACGTGACTTACATTTCGAATAAATACCAAACAAAACTTCAATTCACCGATTTATTTCCTACTACCGTTGAGCTTAGTTCTACCACAATAGCAATCCAATAAATCGCAAAATAATCGTAATTATAAAACAACAAAATAAATGTCTAAACGAAGTGATTGAAAAAAAATAGATGCAAAACGTAAAAATCACAAATGAAATGTAGTAATGTATACAAAATAAACGACAAAATGGACAAAAACTAACGAACTAAACAAATTTAAAAACGGTTTCGTTATAACTGGAACTGTTAAAAATTGACATAAAAATCAGAGGTTTTAATGAATAATAATTGTCGTAAGGCAAAACACAACGCACGTTTTTGAGGTTTCTGAAAAGATGCTCTGAGATTTTCTTGCGGAGCATTCGAATGTTTGTCAAAAACACAACGCACGTTTTTGAGGTTTCTGAAAAGGTTCCCAATGGGACCACAAAAACGACTGTCCCCAAAAGGGGTCTCATACTACTCATGCAGTTGCTCACTAAGTTAAGTTTAGTATGTCCTGTAGTCAAGTTATCCCACTGATTCTAAATGTCATCATGCAACGACATGAAACCATTTGACTAAGAAATGTGGCAGAGCATTTAGTGAAAAGAACATAGACAAAAAGATAAATTTAACGTCGGGTAACGAAAGGAGATGAAAGCAAAATTACAAGAACATCGTAATCACGACAGAACGCTCGGTAACAATGCTGAAAGGTTCTGTTTACCAATTATAAACAGCAAAGGGTAAGAGCGTTTCAAAAATCACGGTTACGGAGGAAGAAATGGACTGAATTCACAGAAAATAAGTCAATGCCTAATTCTACACTTCAAGTCAAGTCATCCCACTGATTCTAAATGCCATCATACAACGACTTGAAACCATTTCACTAAGAAGATGTAGCAGAGCATTTAGTGAAAAGAACATAGACAAAAAGAAAAATTTAACGTCGGGTAACGAAAGGAGATGAAAGCAAAATTACAAGCACATCGTAAACACGGCAGAACACTCGGAAACAATGCTGAAGGGTTCTGTTCACCAATTATAAACAGCAAAGGGTAAGGACAAGAGCGTTTCGAAAATCACGGTTACGGAGGAAGAAATGCACTGAATTCACAGAAAATAAGTGAATGCCTATTTCTACACTTCAAGTCAAGTCAAGTTATCCCACTGATTCTAAATGCCATCATGCACCGACTTGAAACCATTTCACTAAGAAGATTTGGCAGAGCATTTAGTGAAAAGAAAAAAATTTAACGTCGGGTAACGAAAGGAGATGAAAGCAAAATTACAAGGACATCGTAATCACGGCAGAATGCTCGGTAACAATGTTGAAGGGTTCTGTTTACCAATTATGAACAACAAAGGGTAAGAGGAGTAAGAGCGTTTCGAAAATCACCGTTACTGAAGAAGAAATGGACTGAATTCACAGAAAATAAGTGAATGCCTATTTCTACACTTCAAACTTACAACGCTTGAATCGCACCATCATTGTACATATCGATCAAATCGTTTGTGACAGCGGTGACATTGTAAACTGTGGCGCGTTTCTTCTCGTCAACTGGTGCTACAACAATATTAATTCAAACTCCATCGTGAGCAGTGAAATTGTAGACACTTATCTAGATACAGAATAAATAATAATACAGAGCTACTAATCTTATCGCATGAAAAAACCAATATGCTACAACATTTCAAACGCCGATAACGTCTAAGCGAGTTAGTGCAAGGTCGATGCAACACTACCCAGGTTAATTTAGCATTGTATGTATTTATAATAACAACAAATCAGGTTAAACGTTTCAAAAGTCCAAAATAAGGTCAGCACATTAATAAAATTTCGATATTACCTAACACTAGGGTCTCCACAGTCTCCGCGGGGTCTTTGGAGGACATGTTTTTTCTTAAGTACAAATGCGTCAAAATTTAACAAATAATACAAATAAGATTGAGCGGTTCAAATTTTCTTGTCTTTATTCTTCCAAAGATTTCTCAAACCTTTCTCAGATCCATGCAATTCATAAAACCTTATATCCGATGATGATTAATACATCTTACGTACTGATGGAACGCTAAAAGCTGTGGTAATTTGGCTTTTTTCAAACAAATTCATCGTGGTAAAATTATACTACTGCTGTGCATGGACCAATTTTAAAAATGACTGTTCAAAAGTTGCAAACTGTTGAACGTTGCAACTTCAGCACATCTCCGAACTAAAATCCGGACCAGAATTTTCGAGCATAAAAAATTCCTGTATCTATACCGAATTACTTAATATTAATTTGTTTTGTTAAAAATATATGTGTAGAGTCCACTGAACGTAAAAAAACTAAACAAACTCGCCTCCGAATGTGTTATAGGAACGAAACAAGTTGTATGTCGTTAAGCAATACTGTGTATATACATAATGACAAACATTACATACGCAAACTGAGCGCAAGGTCAAGGACTGTGTAATTCATGTTTAAATACGAGCGAATATTAAAAAACAGCTGTGTGCGGTGAACCACAAAAACATTTTACCCAGAAGGGATGAAATAATTTTCGTTTAAAGAAATAACCAGTTAATTTCAGTTGCGTTTATTCTAGGTAATAGCAAACATTACTTGTTCCTCTGTTGCATAACTTTTGAGTAAGCTAAGCAATTCTGCAGCAATCTTTATGATTTTATCAGTAGTTGAACAAACTGGAAAGGCGCTTGGGCTAAGATATAAACGGTGATCCAGTTCGTTTTTCCACAAATTTAGTGGTTTTGTAACGGTTTTGCTGGCCCTAACCGCGAAATTCGGATAGAAAGTTTTCTATGTTTTATTTCTGGCACGTTGTTCCGGTTTAATGCTGTGAATTACATTCTAGCCGCTTTAAATTAATAGCACTGGAATATCTGAAAATTTCAAACTCCTATGGGAAACTCGCACCACAGTTCATATGACCCGCACTGTTATACAGGACACGATTGTTAAACTGTAGTCTAGTGGTCTAGAGCGCTGTCCCATCCTACCAGTCCAGAAGGTGCGTGTTCTATTCCCACCATCACCTGAATTTTTACATTTGGTTTCGATTTTTGTTCCAAGCAGATAAATAGTACTCCAATAAAATCTTTATGGGACTAAGAAAGGGTGGTTGAGGTCCGTGCGATGTCGTTTATTTTATTGATGTGAATGAATAAACGACGAATTTATATGACAAAGTCGACACTATGCAAATTCACTATATTAACGAGCAGAACTATTATAGAACCATAGATCACAATTTATCAGGCTTCAAGTTGAATATATGACCACAAAATTGCAGAAAATAACAAAATCAGCAGCTTAATTGCAGACCTGACACTAGAATGTCGTTGATGACGATGTCCAAGCGGGGTTTAGAACTCTACCACCAGTGAACTTTTCATATCCTGTAGCTCAGTTTAGTACGAAACATGAATGGCTAAGTTAAGGCGTCTTGCACAATACACATCATCATGATGATAGCTGTTTATTGTGAAACTTTGACCATTATTGTCCGTTTTCGGCTGTAAATATTTTACCCCGCCATCGGCAAAAACCCAGCGGTGTCGGTATCTTCTATTTAAAATTTTCTCACCTAATAGGAAATGCTGATATATTCAGCACCCAACGTTGTTTTTCCCAGGTAAATAAGATCATAATTTTGTACCAATAGGAGACCAGTCAAACATTAATTTCTTAATACAACAACATGTACTCAATAGTTCTTGCGGATACACGATATATTTAATACTTACGTTGCAAAAACCAAAGAACCCTGATGCGTCGTGTTAGATCAGATAAAGACGGTGTGAGCTTGGAAACGTTCACTTGAAATAATACAAAAATATGAATACAAAGTTAGCAAATAAACAGGACAAAAACTTAAAAACCATTAAAAACGCTGACAACCTGTACCAACGGTATATACTCCAATCTTTCCGAAAATTATAATAATTAAAACCATCTAAAATTATCTGTCTATACTTACTTTGATTTCGTACGATCTAGTAACTGTGAAAATTTGATATTTGTGCAATATATTTACCAAATGCAATGCCTGATACGTCGACAGTTTCTGTCATCTAGCTACAATTTTTAATTACATAATTTCACATCCCAATGCTGTTACATGTACAAGTTTACAGAGGAAGATAATAAGAAAAAGCAGATATATTTCGCGCATTCACCGTTAGTTGGGACAATAAAACTACAGTACGACGCTTGTCAATTTTGAAAATTTAATGTCAACAATAAATTAAGCGCAAGTAATACATCACAACAGCGGTATTGAAACAGAATTAATACTGCTTGAGTGCAGTATTTTTTCGACAAATTGTGACACTAATTCAAAATTGCTGTAAACATTTATAGCAAACACGGGCAATACAACCCTCGCAACACCAATTAATCCTATTCGCAGTTATATTTTGTACATTATTATATAAGGATTTGGTTTTGCCTAAGCAAGCCTGTATAAAATACTATTCCATTTTTCGTCGATGCTATTCTAGACAAATTTCATTTTATTCACAGAAGAGATTATTAGCAGAAGTGGAAATTTTTGCTTGATGCTATCTTTCTTTACTCGCAACTCGGCGGACATATGTAGTAGTACATACCTGCGCTTATATGAACATAATCATCTTATCCTAATATGGGACGCGTAAGATTGTCAAAATTTAAGCCAACCTGATTTTGTCGACGAGTAGTAAATTGTAACATAACACATAATTCTGTCCAGTTTCTAACACTTTCTCCGAATGTTATATCACCCGAGCGATATATAGTGATTCGAAACGATGTAGAGTGCATGCCAGCTACCACAGTGCATGATTATTAATAATAGATTGAAGATATCGTCGTCATGAAAGCACAGAACAAACATGTGTGAAAACGAAAGATTTTCTAATACGGCGACCCAAACTGTAGTATAATACATTTTGATTTAAACATAAACCTGATAATCAAAATGAATTGCTATTCCAGCAATTTCGATTTCTGTAGTTTGTCGTGAAGTACACGTTTACAAATATTGAGTCTCACCAGTCTAAAAACTTTTCATAGGCTTGTATTCTCGTTGAAGTACGACTTTGCACTGTGTGTTTGTAAAAACAGCGAACAGAAAACTAGGTTTAACAATGGGGTGTGATCACCAAATAAGAACTAGTATCGCACAAGCAAGAGTGAAGCGGAGCGAGCATAATTTTATTTTTAAGTTATCATTTTGTTTCATCACCTGTATCACACTGTGTTTGATGTATATAACAAGTTAAAACCTCTTGAACCCTGAACCCACTGAAAATCCTAAAACCTCGTCGTCCCTAAGCCCATCAAGAACAACTGACAACGCATTAAGTATTTTTGATAGTCTCTAGATAACCAAACCATCGTGTTCTGCCTACCGGAAAACTTATATAGACAATTCTCGACCTGCGGGCAATACGTAACTAAGCAACTGAAGACAGAATACTGTGCTTTCCAAATTGGGGGTGAAGGCCCTGGCACTTTTCGGTTTCCCCTGGTTCAGAACAGGTTCCCCCGGTTCAGCCCCTGGCAAAATTTTGGACTCCCCCAGTTCATTGCTTCTTGGCAAATTTTTTGTTTCCAACTGGTCCAAAGTACATAAAATTCCATCAAAATTTCTACTAAAATTCCGTTCTCAAGCAAAAAAATTCGCAAATTTTATCAAAATTTACTTCAAAATCGCTTTTTCTCTCCATCAAATGCGTTTTGGCAGTGTTTCTCACACGTTTATTAATCGTGTTTCTCTTGGAAAAATGCCCCTGGCAAAATCGGGCCCCCCGTTCGTAACCAGGGGCCTCCCAGGTTCATGTTCCTGGTAAAATTTTAAGCGACTGGAGAGCCCCGGAATATATTCTGGAAATAGGGTTCATTGACCCTAAACCCATGAAAAGGCCTTAAATATGCAAGCTAGACTCTAGATACCCAAGTCATTGTATTCAGCATTCACAAAAACCTATATATACATTTTGGATGACCTGCGCGAAATAGATAATAATACAAGTGAAAATGCACTGCATTTTGGAAATCTCGTTCGTGGACTGTAAAACCATTGCAACCTCATGAAACTGTATAATATAATCAAGTTGGATTTTAGATAGCAAAATCATCGTATCCAGCGTACTTGAATTGTAAAGTAAAGACAAGCAATAACAAGGGTAATTTGAAAAATCGCTATTTCTGGCAGAGTTGCTGAACCTTATTTGGCCCACAGAGTCGTCCTACAAAAAATCATGGCCAGCAAAGTTGTAGATCTCAATCAGCTGACTCTTTATGGTACATTTTCCTATGCGAAGCCTGTGTCGCGAGATATAGTTGCGCCACACTGATACTCGGATGGCCAGATTGGGCAAACCCGTTTTTGCCATGTTGACATGACAGATGGCGTAGGAGGTGTTCGCGTTCAAAGGGTACATCGTCATCACTCTTGTTATCGAACAAAAAATTGGTCAAAATCCATCCATTCGAAAATGGGTTATGAATGACCTTTTTATATTATGCCACACGCAACCTCCAACACGAGTTAAACCATAAACAATCAAAAAGATATAATAACATTTTACACTATTGAGAACCCAGGGCATATAACATGCAAACAAAATTAATTACAATGACTTTAACGCAGTACCGAAATGTTTGAGCAGAGAACTCACGTTTTTGTTGGTTATTCTAACAAATTCAAAAAAATAATAGTGCTAATAATAAGCAATAAAACTCTTCTGCAGAATAATTATATTGCTTTGCCCATCAGTTAAAGTAGTGGTAAAAATCTGTTTACCTGGCGACCAAATTAGTCACAAACATATTACCAACACAGCTCTACGATCAAAGGGGTTTTATACCTCTGACACTAAGGATCATAGACCCAAAGTCAGGTATGAGCCCTAACAATGGGAGACCCTAGCTAGGGGTCAAAACCACGACTTTATAAATAACGAAATTTTAAAGAAAGTATGCAAAAATTGGGAATAATGCGGGGAAACAAAATTAAAATGAAAATTTTAGAGGTCAGAAGATTGGACAAGTATCGTTTAGTGATCACATACTGCCATTGTGGCGTCAGCTTCCCTTTCCCCACAATAAATCCAACACTTACGTTTATAACGATCCAACGAAGCCAGACTGCCGTTGCTTTCCTTTATCGACCACTAAAATATAAACATTTTTCACATAAAATGACTGCAATTGCTTGCTAACCCTAACTTCCTAATATTATAACGTACGTGCGATTCGAAATATGAGCGCTAGCATTGAACAACAATCATAAAATAGTATCAACCATAATCATCACACTTGGAGTACAACAAGGGTGCATGGGTTGTCCACATCCTTCAGTAAAGTTTTAAAACCAAGCCTTTCTCTAGAGCAATACTCGCTTATCCCAGCTAGCAGTTTCTGAGACAACTTATATATGGTTTGCGATATATAATCTGCTGATCTTTTCGGTGAGCCCACCCAACCCGAAATTTGTCAATTTTAAAGATGCTTCGATGGTTTTACTACCATTCGATTCAAATCGCCGAGCTGATTCACAAAATATTCTTTGGGCCATTTGTATGACAATTTTTTCCGATTTATTTGTGTTCTCTTTGCTACGCAAAATTTTCTCGATCAATGTATAATTATATATATTATATTGTTCGAACAGCATTGATGAGCTGAGTAAAATCAATTGGGTCATGGATTAAGGAGTTATTTCCATTTGTGTGAAATCCTAAGCTTACCCTTTGTCTAAGCCTAAGTTCTTAACCCGTGAACCGATTCAACTCAGCTCATGAAATGTGATTTGAATAATATATAAAATTATACAATTTATCGATAAAGGTTTTTCAAAAAATATGCGTGGCAAGGGGAAAACAAAAACACCTAAAAATGTTCATCACAGATATGATAAATTATCTGAACCCTCTCGAAGAGATGAGTCGAATGGTACTAAAATTGGCACTGTATCTTCAAAATTAACCAATTTCGGGCAGGTGCCAAACCGAAAAGACCCAAACCTGCAAAGTTATATAATTCACTCATAGCAATACACAGACTAAAGCAACAAAATCTTTGTCGTTTAGTGTGGGAACTATTCAGCACAAGCAAAGGCATCAAAATGAACTCTAGCGTGACAATGTTCCTGCAGCAACTAACTGCCACGAAGATACTAATTTTAGTTAAATTACTTTCATGTTTTTATAGTTGTTTATTAACACCTTCGATATATTTTTGCAGTGCTACTTGTTACTCATTACCTTATGAAAGTAACAGCATTTAGTATAATTCCGATGAATTAACAAATTTCTCAACCATATAAAAGAAATATTCGTTTCATCAGGTCATTATTTCAAATAACTAACAGCAATGTAATGCAAGCGGAGATATAATATATTATAAGCTAAAATGATGATCAACGTACTCACAAGCTTTTAAAATGCAAGACAAACTACGACTATAACAACCAAACCATAAAAAAACAAAAATAGTGGGCTTCTTCATTTCGAAACAGCAATGTATATAAAACATTACAGCGGAAATAGAATCAAATAAAATAAAACCAATCAATGCTCCAAACTGTAGCCAGCCAATTGTCGTGCGACTTGGCTTCATGGCAAGAAACAACAAGAAATATATAAGTACTAGTAACTCTATCGAGATTGCAGAACGTAGTGAAGCACAGGTATACCTACGCCTTTTGTGTGCACAGCCAATCAGCCCTCTATAGCATACGTCGATATGCTATATGTGGATATCACACAATACTGCACCAGTTAGAGCAAAACTAAAACCAGCAATAAGTTTCCCATGCCCCAAAACCCCCAGGTGCAAGCTAGCAGCCTCCCAGAACGTAACAGTAAAACTAGGAATTTTGGATCTATGAATCATGGCGGCGCCATACCCCCTTACACATAGATGGCAGAGCAAAATCAACACAAGCAATGAGCTCGCCATACCCAAAAACCCCGAAGTAAAACTTTTCAGACGCCCAGCGCGTCAGAACAAATTTTCGAATTTTGGGTAGGGGAACAAAGGGGATACCATACCTCAAACCCCATGAACCGCAGCCTTAATCGAAAAACAAAAAAGAGGCATTGGCATTTTTCATTTTACTATGAAATAAAACCAAGCAGGAAAAAATTCGAAAGTTAAGATATAAAAAACCTTGCTTCCGTGAAAATATGACGAAAACCTTTATTTTGTTGTCTGACTACGAACCTTGGGGGCGCCATAGCCATGGAGCCATAGGCCACGGAGCAAAACCAACAACGACAATGAGTTTCCCATGCCCGAAACCCCCAAGTGAAACTTTTCAGCCGCCCACGACGTCAGAACAAATTTATGAATTTTGGGTCGAGAAACCATTGGGCACCATGATACCTTAAACCCCATAATTCTAGAACCACAGCCTTAATCCGAAAACAAAAAGAGGCATCGGCATTTATCATTTTACTATGAAATAGAACCAACCAGTGAAAAAAATTCGAAAGTTAAGACAAAAATAATCTTGCTTCCGTAACTCATGTCAAAATTTTCACTTTTTAAAACAAAACTTTTCTTCGTGATGGTGCATCTATTGATTATTTAGCCGCAAATATAGCAAAGTACTAACATCGCTAATGTATTCGTCTTTTAATATTAAAGCCTCTTCTTTTTTAGTTCTTTTTTCGTCGGTTCCTCGTACCAGTTTTATTTTACCCAAAGTTAAAACGAAAGATATATTACTGCAGCACCAAAGTTCTTAGTCACCTGCCAAAGTGTAGACTACGTTACATTTATCATCTAAGCCAGATACCTACAGGCTGACTCATTGTTACATTACAAACATTGCTAAAATAGACACGAAAGGCCATCTTGGCGACCACATGATTACTGAAGTGTACGAAACAAAGTTATAGCTATATGCGCAATCCTTGTAAGACGTAGCCTCAGTTTGAACACGAATAACCCAGATAAGTAATAAATCTTGTCTCTATAACCTTCCGATATAATTGCACTATTAGTACAAGGAAGCATTTATTTATATATACATTTTTCGATACTTTATAATATCTACGTGAGTAAATAAGTTGCATTTATACGTTTTTGGCAGATTGGCAGACATGTACGTATTCTTAGACCTTGAAGGATCAAAACAGCGAAAGCTTGCGCTCCGGCGTACGAATGCTCTGTATCTATCTTTGTATACCTGTGCGAAAAAACTGCAGTCGCGGCCATAAAGAAGTGCAGAATACGGGATCGAGTACGACTAAACGAAATTTCGACATATTTCATTTTTGGTCGAATTACAAAAATTTCAAATATATAATTTCGATCAACTGCGATTTCGAGTGCAATTATTTATCCCTGGGACAGACTGTATAAGCAGGATAATCTCATCATGGTTCTACGATGTGAGGACATACCGTTGCTGCTCCAAGCACTAACAGATTTGGATACGATTTGCCGTTGACGAGATTTCGCAAATGCTCAACGACAGAATCATTGATGCACGGTTCCCAAAGAAAATTCTTAAAAACAGAAATAACAAGGAACAATTATTGCAGAGTATAGTCAGAGACAAATTTTACAGTACTCAACTACTGTCCATGAACATTGCATAATCACCATATCCTACAATAGCCCTTACATACATGATTGGCAAAGACGCGAGACTAAGAAAGCACATAAGGCAAACAAATATACTTCGACTCTGAGTGCAGTGAGTGAAACGAGGGCACCGAACAATTCTTACTAATTGTTATAGCGGCAAAATTTGACAATTTACAGTTCCACGCATAATTAGACTTTGGCTAGCCAGATGGATTCCGGCGTTAGCTCGTTTAAAAACCTCTATTTGTGCCCCTTAGTTATTCGTAAAGGCCGGTGCCATTACCTTCCCGATATAAACAGACCCATGGACTCGGGCTGGATATCGAAGAGGCCTAAAATAATGTTACTTTATTGCCACTCGACAACTGGTGAAGATATCTGAGTCTAGTGGACTAATTTTGGAGCCTATATGTAAAGCTTGGCATGTGTGATTTGGTTCAAAATGGGTATCTAATGGGCAGGGAATAACCGGAACGAAATTTACCGGAACCGGAACCAGCAACCGGAACCGTTCATTTAAATCGGATCCGGAACCTGGTCTTCAAAATTTATATATAGTAAAACAGATTAAGGAAGAAATGAAGGTATAGTGAATTTAAAATGCTTTAAAAATAACTTTTACATTAAACTTAATGTGTCGGTTTTTAAACATTCAGAGCAAAAAATGTCTTCCACTATACACCATTGCGTATACTGCGTCAAATCGAATATGCTTACAAAGCTTGGAGCGTAGAATACACACTTTCGCTCTGTCTCCAGTCGCCTCCCTTTACTACACATACGTTTGTTGCATGTTCTTCTGTAGGAAGCTTAAAATTATTGGTTTATATGATTCTAAGAGAAAATAATAGGTAGAAGGTAATTTTCTGATCAGTGGTTAGAGACACTGTTTAGGCTAGCGTTGGACAAATAGTGCCCGTCAGTTAGATCATAATGATGATAACTTTCTAATCAGAATGCTATAAATGAGACACACTGTGATGCTGCTCGCACAGTTTCAATAAATACAGTGCATTGCCAAGAAAGCAGTTTCTAGCTGCGCTGCAGATAACGTTAGTTTACTTCAATTTAGACTGATTTACCAAGGTTACAAACGCACTGGCGGGTGCTTGACGCAATTTATGTTAGCCAAGCATACCATATGTACTTTTGCGTTAGCCATACTCTGTTACCGAGTTGGACCGGTTTAATTCAAACGTATCCCACAGACTTCTGGATGTGTAAAATAGCTGCTACAGGCATCGACCTGGCTTTGATTTAACAAACTCCTGCAGGTTATTATGAAAAATTCCTACTCAAATTATGTGCCCTACTTACGTTTCACACGGCTAATTGGTTAGTTAATCTTTTCTTTTGCTTGGTTGTATTAGAGCTTGATCATTGTATAATATATTACATATGTTTGGATTACAGGATGAAGCAAAAACGTGGAAAATTTCAAACAAAATTTTTAAACCGGAATTCCGGTTCCGGTATGGTTTTTGCCCTTTGCCGGAACCGCAACCGGAACACGATTTTCGCCGGAACCGGAATTCCGGTTACTCCCTGCTAATGGGCCCATGAGACCCAATGAAATGAGACAATGATAATATCTAAACAACCGCTCGAGATATAAGGGTATTCTTAGTACCATTTTGTAGAGCAAATTATTCTATATATAGCTGCAAATGTTATGCTGATTTCGTCATAATTTATACTGAAGTGTTGAGGTAAAGCGGTTTTTCAGCAGGCCGATTGGACCTAGAATACACAAAATAGTAATATATCCGCGACCGTTCAAGCTATTGGAGTAATTTTGGTCTCACTTTGTAGATCCATCCATTCTCTTTATAGCTGCAAATGGTGTGCTGCTATTATTATTTATATTGCAGGGTTGAGTCAAAGCGGGCTTCCCAAGGGGCTCATGGACCCCAAAATACTAAAAAATGACAATATAAGATATTTCTATAACCACTCGAGCTATATGGTGTTTTGGTCTTATTTTGTAGAGCAATTAAATCGATATATAGTTGCACATGGTGCTCTGTTATTGTCATCGTATATACTGCAGGGGTGGTCATAACCGGTTTATCCTAATGGGTGCTATGGGACACATAATAAATGAAAATGGTAATAATCTCCACAACCACTCTAGAACTCAGAATTCACTATTTTGGCGAAAAGACAGGCTACTAGTCTGTAGCCTATGTCTCAATATTAGAGAATAAAATTTTTGTGTTGAATTAATTAGTTACATTAAGGAACATGTACATTTTTTAAAACAAAAAGTTGTATATAAATATAAATCAGCATGGAGATTTATCGACATCATATTATTATTCTACAATGTTTACGGTGATTGTTGAATGACGCTAAGTTAATCTGGTGGTTGACTAAAACAAACGAAAATGTAAACGCATAACTGCAAAAAATCGTAGGGTTCATAAATTTAAGAAAAGTTGGGACAAATGGGAAAATGGGAGGGGAAATTGTCGGTTTTACTAGATCGGGGCGATGGGCGGGGTAATAAAATTCGGAACTTTTCGCGCTAAAAAAATTCTACACGCTTGTAAAACATTACGAGCTAATTAGGTGGATAAAGGAAACTGAATCTGAAGAATTCTCTTTGCTACGAGACCATTGTCGGTTTACAGTAGCAGTCCCAATTACAAAAGTTAATTGCTTAAAACAAGAATAGACCGAAACCCCGGTCGTAATTAAACGGTCTCCGATAGGTTTCTCGATACGATGGCTTGGTTATCTAAATACTAGCACGAATGATTTATGCGTTTTAAGTTGTTTTCAATGGGTCTAGGATCGACAAGGTTATAGTGTTTTCAATGGGTTCAGGGTTACTGAAGTTTTATTGTAGTATATTTGAATTCCGAGCGTAGTGAGTGGAACGAGTGTAGCGAAAAACTCTCACTGGTCAGAGGGGTAAATTTCGACGGTCCGTTTCTGGGCTTTTTTGGGGAGGGCGGGTGACACGGATATTAACTGGCGCGATAGCTTATTGGAAAGCTTCAATTCTGTATTTGTATCCTTTAGTTAGACGCGAAAACAGAATTTAACCCCATTGCGCCGTAAAAGTGGCGCAAATAGGCTTGGGGTGGGTCAAAACGGGGTCCGACAAAACATGTTATCGATTATATCTGGACAGTTGGAGTAGATATCTTTGCCAATTTATGCTAATTCTGTAGAATAATAAGGCTCTTTAATGGCGTATATCATGCTTTGCTACATAGCTTTTTTGGACTCATTGACTGGCTCTACAAGGGCCTTAAACGTTTTTTAGATGCAGGGTCTTAAATGGGCCCATAAGAACCAGCCTACACAAAACGATAATATCTTCGAAAGCGCTGGAGCTATGTAGGTAATACTGATCTAATTTTGTGGAGCAATTCAACCTCTACATAACTGCACATGCTATCTTGCTGTTGTCATTTACTTGGCAGGGTTGGACCAAAATCGGGTTTTAAATGGACCATGAGACCCAACGTACACGAAAACTTGAGCTATATGGGTATTATTGGACTCATTTTGGATAGCCCTGCATTATCTACATAGCTGCGCATAGTATTCTGCTGTCATCATTATTTACGCAGTAGGGTTGGGCCAAAATATAGTTTTCAATGCGCCTTTGGGACCCAAAATGCACGAAAATCAAAACATCTCTTGAGCTATACGAGTGTTATAGGTATTATTTTATAGGACAATTTACAACTTGTTTTACGTTGCTTACGGTAACTATTCCAACACAAACATATATTGTATATTAGTTCTTCACTGAGTATCAAATTTATGTCACGCTATTGCGCAATCTATTGGGATGTTTCAGGAAGCGCTTAAAGGATTTATTATTTTGTTGCCAGTCTTATTTATTATTTTATTAACAGTTCACCTATTGGGGGTGTGAAAACCCAGACTTTTTCGATTTCGCGTAGCCCGAAACAATACAAATAGCGCAATGTTGGGTTACTTCTATGCTGCCAGCAAATTCTTATTTTCTCCGGTAAAACACTTCCATTTTATAGAAAAAAATTGGCACATTCTTAATTAATATGCCGATCCAATGTTAAAATTTCACAAATAACGACTAAATTTACTTTGAATTGGCTTTTAACCTTAATCAAACATGGCATCGTTTATAAGGCTAGTTATTAGATTGTTAACAATTCCCATTGGAATTTTTCGAAAATTCAGTGTCCCACAACATCACTTGCTAAAACAGTTATAAATTTCAACATACAGTGCTTGTTACAGTAATTAACCGCTGGTCAATCGTTGTTGGTTGTTCGGTCACAACAGACTCGTTGGAAAATATAGTACTGTACTTTGACACTTTATTGTTTATTCGTTGCTCGCGAACTCGTAAAGCAACAGTCAGTGTCAGTGCACTGTAATTTACCAACCTACAATTCAAATTTCAGAAAAAAATATTGAGTGAATTAGAGTTCTAGAAGTGGGTAGATAAATGACATATATAGGTATGGAAATGTGAAAGCAAGGCATTTAACGAGGGTGAAAAAGGCGAAGTTTTAAACTGACAGTAACAAAAATAAGAATTTAATTGGAGCCCTATTAATTTCGGAAGCTTAATTGGCTAAAACTCCATTATGTGCTAAAGATATATGCATAGTAGCTGTGGAAAATACGATGAAGCCAACAACACAAATAATTAAGCACGACTGCTGCATTACAGTATTAAACCCGCCTTATTTCATCAAATCGACCACATTAGACTAACTACTATGCTAGCTTACCACAGTTAAATTTAGTTCCTTGTCTCGAAATTCCAAATCAGAATGATATTTGCGATTGTCTGGTTTGTGGCCAAGATAGTTTTCAACACTAACTTGATTTGTGAAGCTGTAGTACAATTGGCGAAGCCGGGAGTCGCCAATAAATAAAATCCAGCTGGGGCGATCGTGATTACGTGCATTCAAGCACGATCTACTGTGCCTGAAAATACTTTTGTATATAAACATCAAACATTTTAACAACTGGTTGCAATTCTTTTTTACTGTTGAGGCGAATCCAGCACCTGGTAATTAATAGCGAAAGATCTTTCAAAAAGAACAGTAAAGTTTCAATCGTTCCCTTGTATTGACTAAGTTGAATCACATTATCGATTTCGACATTTATTGTGGGAAGATGATAAACAAAGCTTAAACATTCTTAACTTTACTACTAATCATAATGTTCTGTAAATCTTGTTGGTGATTATTGTACGGTTATCTCACCGAGGTACAACCGATCTTGCACTCCAACGCATTTCAATTTCAGGACAAAATCAGACATTGTGGAATGTCTGAAGTTTAAACAGTTCGCGTAAGTCTATGAAAGGATACACTGTAGTTTATTGTCTCTAAGACCTGCAGACAAAACGTCAACCATCAAATCTTCTTTTTAAGAGAGTTCACATCAACCGGTATTTAGTTGTAATATCACCTTTCCCCACATCTGTGCCCAAACGCCGAATTATTCGTGATCTCCACAACTCGGCAATAACCTCAAAAGCACGCTTGTCCATAACCTCCGTTATTATATATACGTACGTCTGTGAACAATGGCTCCGTCAGAATATTAAGATCCAGTAAAAAACGAATCAAGGAAGCAAAAAGAGTCAGAGTTCTATATGATGGCACCTTTGTGGTGCCGAACTTTAGAAGGCGCATTTACCATACTTGTGCAAACTGTCAATCGACGTTTTAATTTGCCTTCGGACTACG
Organism: Trileptium ribeirensis; assembly: GCA_030248225.1. Lineage (NCBI taxonomy): Eukaryota > Metazoa > Nematoda > Enoplea > Enoplida > Thoracostomopsidae > Trileptium > Trileptium ribeirensis. The sequence goes on along the minus strand of JASANE010007469.1, from coordinate 2,420 downwards.
CGAAAACCTCTATATTGTTTTTATACACAACGCCAACTCCTGTAAATGTTGCCGGACCAGAAGCATTTATTACATAATCATCTACTGCTCTTCCTGCATACGGTTCAGCAGTCATGAGGGTGACACTGCTTGCGGAAATATCTGATATCCGGCAATAGGATCGCCAAGCTTATTCAATTATGCAAATTGGCGTTATTACCCAATTCGCCGTCATTGGCATCGATGTATGCGGACGCATATACGGTCATGAATAGTATTCATATTATTTTATGCTGCTATTATTCATGCATGTTGTTCCCATTTTACTATATATCAGTACTATTATCGTGACCATTCTTTACTGCCATAAAGGAACCCTTATTATACGCGTACCGTTATGATTTCATTGGTTTGGTTATGTCTACGTCATGCATTATAATTGTTGGGACATGAATGCAATTCCACAAAACCGTTAACATTTTTAATGTACTCGTATGTTGTTCATATCATATTGTGGTATATCTCATTGCTATATGCCATACCGTCGTTATTACCTATATATTGAACATTGTATATTATACCGTCACCATGGTTTTTGTATGACGCCATATCGTATTCCATATATATTATTGTATACTGATCGCAATGTATTGTGCTTACCATATGATTGTATATATTAGTAATAATTGATCCTTGAATTGGGCACCTGTCGTTGGTCGATCAGGTTGGGTGAGGTAACTTGCAGTGCCTTACCGATCCCGACCTACCGGTTTTTAATTGTTGCGTATTGATCACTGCTACGTTCATCTTGTATTTATACTGTTGATCATGTTTGCCGAACGTATGATGTTTGATATTATTGTGTCCCATGCTTGTATATAGTTGGCCGGTTTGCGGGCACTTTACCACTCTCACCCGCAAAATTTCGCGACCTAGCTTAAGTTGGTAAGAAGATGCCATGACCCTGCGCGATAAGATTAACAAAAATTTAGTCCCGTGTTGGTAGGACAATTTCGGTCCTCAAGGGGAACCCGTCCCGACCGTCCTCACAAGTGAGGACCCAAAAAAATTTATGGCTGTTCGCCGATGCGAACAGCAAATATAGTGACTGTCCCCAAAACAACGGAAATTTCTATTTTTTGGATTATTTTTATTGTTTAGTAATTATGGAAAATTAATCAAATTGAATAGTACAGATCAACTAGAATTATCACGAGAAGGCGTAAATTTAACCAAGCTGTCACAAGATAAACCATTGTAAATAAAAATCATCCGATTTATTTCGGAACCGATTCCTACAAAAAACGGACATTTATCCAAAAAAAAATTTTGCCGAAAACATTTTTATGTCCACACATTTAAATAAAATTGAATTTTATTTAAAACATCAGGTACATATATTGTTATTATAACCCGAAACGAATTAATATTTAATTAACAAATTAGTCAATAAACGGGAATTGTACTTAAACCACTATACGGATCACAATTTTGCAAGCGTATTCAGTTGAAAAAATATGCGTATATGTACTAATGTTCCAGCAAAATGTACGCCACGTAATAATACGAATTTTTGCGGCACAATGGCACCCAGTATCATTTTAGAATGGTCTAAGAAAGCACAGCACCGTTTCTAAAGCTGAAAATACTACATACACTTACACTTGTTTCAATTAGTTTTGCTGCATATTGACCCAGGCCACGACTATCCTGGGGCTCCACGGTGCCTAGCGCTAGCACCGCATGTTCTAAATCTGAAAATACTACACACACTTACACTTGTTTCATTTAATTTTGCTGCATATTGGCCCAGGCCATGACTACCCTGGGGTTCCACGGTGCCTAGCGCCAGCTTTACGTTTGGAGGCAACAAATTGCAGTCACTGAGAAAACGTAAGTAAATATTATAACATAACCGTAAAATACGGCAACTACAGCATTCGAATTAATGGTTACCTTACACACTGTCTCTTTTTTTGTTCGAAATAAAGCATTGGTTCAACAATAATGATTGAAACGGAGTACGGTTTTAATGAAAATTAGTAAGTTATGTTAAGCAAGTTAATTAAAAATGAAAATATTGAAATGTATACGTAACTTGAAAACAAACATGACAAGAATGAAAAACATGAAAGCAAACATGAAAATATATAAGCACAAGTAATATAAATTGACATTTTACTCGATAATTGCTCATTTTGAAGCAGAACGAGACAAAAACTTTTTGTAAGCAAAAAATAAACGCACAATATTTTGCTCATCTGGAAGTATATATTGCTTCTTTTGGGCAAGAAGAGCCCTAACACTTGTAGTGCTCAATTTCGGTATACTGCAGTAGCTCTGTCATTATGAATCGGGACGCAACGAGTTCAACGTCGTCACCAGGGACTTCATCTGACCATTCCTTATCTTCGCGTAGAAATTCAAGTTTCACTTTTGCA
>JASANE010007468.1:0-21449 GCA_030248225.1 Trileptium ribeirensis | reverse complement strand
TAATTCAATTTGTAGAGAAAGTTAATTGCCTCAAGGTTCAACTAGTTGTCGCACCTTTTACACCGTATTCTAATACTACTCACCTGAAATGACCGCTGCTCGAAACATGTTATAACACTGCTCGGTGGATCGAAAGGCTTTAGTCATTTCTGGCGGATTAGAAATCGGTCGTGTGGTTTTGAGTGGTTTCTCGAAATGCGGTAGTTAAATTGGTATTTTCTCGGACGGCATAACACAATGTAATACTTGTCAGAAATGACTGTCGAGAGTACGACCTAGCTGCAGTTGCTAACGAGTCTCGATCGAGCACCGAGCTACATACATAGTATTGAAGTTAAATATCTAAAGTATTTGTATAAATATCTAAAGTATTGAAAATTAATAATAAAATTTCAGCATTTTATATTTTAGAGCGAATTCCTATCCAGCGATCAGTTTTGTCAATTACTAACTTCCGTATTTCGGACAATCGGTGCGATTTTTCTCTTGATCAATAATAAAAATTATCTTTTATAAATTTAGGCTGACGCTATGAAAACGCCAAGTGGCGCAAACGCTGCCGCAGCTACTGCGGCTGCTGCAGGTGGAGGTGGTGGCGGCGCTGGAGGTGCGGCATCGAACGAAACTGCACTGGCAAATTTTTTCAATCAGCTATTAAACAAATCAGGTGGTTCAGCTTTAAAAACGGGTTAGATTTTGGTTTTATTTTTAGCTTATTATTGATTTGATTGTATAAGTCGAATTAAGTCGTTGTTGTATTGCTAAGGCAGTTTCGTGGTCATAGAACTGCCGACCGCGTACAAACTACGGATTTTCGGTACCTATGTGGCCTGTCATGATTTGCGATACAGCAAGACGTAAACCTTGTTCGCTATTACCATTATTTATGAATTTAATCGTAGATTGTTGACCATGTTCACTTGAAAACGTGTTACTGATCGCATAACTCCTTTACCGCGAGCACATGTGAAATTTTGCTTCACCGTCACAATTGCGACAACGAATTTGTACAGATGAAACAATGAACATGTTTTAATTATTGAAAACCTTAGGAATTAAGAATCTTGGAAGCTTTTGAACGTTTTCCAAACATTCGGGTTAATGATACTGCCTATTTAACAGCCAATCCAAACTAAGGCAGTTGGTTGGATAGAATTTATCTTTAAATATTGCCTGCCATTTCACATATTCGTGTCCTAGATCCTTGCAGTTTAACAACAGTGCTGTTTAAAATTTGAGAACTGTGAACTATCATGTGCATCCTGTCGTTGGAAACTTGTTCTGCAATCAAATTGTGACACCTTGTAGTATCTCACTTGACACAATCATGTCACCAATGCTTTTTTATAGTTGACAAAATGGCCGATTTAAAGTCCCACTTTGTGTGTTGCTATTTTATTTGAAAGCGGCTCTTATCTTGTTGAAACCTTGTGTTTTGTTTGCTACTTATTGTATTGCCCAAATATTGCCAAACAGAAATTACCACTGACTACGCGTGCTCAATGATCGCTCGCTGCTATCACGTTGATAAAGCACTGCTTTGTCGACGTTAGTTCGCACGAATAGCGGCAGTATTCGGCCCCTTGTGACACTGATTTATCACCAAAAACTATTTTAGCCGACAAAACGGGCCCTGGACAAATCGGTACGCCAGTTGGCGTTCCCAGGAGTGTTAAATCCAGCGGTCTCCAACAACCAACAACAATCGAACCGGGTACAGCGACCGAAGCGCTACAGCGCTTACTAGAAGATGGGAAGACGCCATCGCCCCGTACGACGCAGCAGCAGCAACAACAGTCGTTAATCTCGCCGAATGCTAAAATGGACACGGTGTCGAACACACCTCATGACCGTGGAGTTAAAACTTTAACGCCAGGATCCAATGATTTGTCATCACTGAAAAATCCTAATAGCCCATCAGCTGGGAAACAATTTCCGCCGCAGACAGATAAAACAGCAGCTAAGAAAGGTGAGCTAATCGAAAATCATAATAATAGTCGAAAGTCGTCGGTCGATTTCGAAAAGCGACTCGACGACGAAGTTATCAGCAACAATACGGTCAATGTGGATCCTATGAAATCGGACAAATCTACCAAAGATCGTGTCCCAGTGCCGCAACAGCAACCGGCTCCGCCTGCTCTGTCCGTTGAGTCACCTACTGCGTAATTACACCATTGGATTTATCCTAGGTTTAATACCAAGCACTTATACTGCATAAAGGAAAGCATGCGTGCTTCTTATGAACAATAAATAAATTGTGATGGATACTACATTGAGTAGGATACCTCATAAAATGATCAAAATTCAAATCATCGATGGTGTAATAAAGTTCAACAAAATAGTACCCTTAGCTACATTAACGAAATTTGTTTGTGTTGACTCGCTGCTCTGTCGCAACTTGCTCTTGGGATACTAGAATTTTATTTTAAAATTTTAGAATAAATTTTTTGTACGCTCGCTACTCGTACGCTCGTAAGGCGACAGTCAATTGTGGCGAGTATTGTAGTTGTAATAGTAGACAATCTATATCCAAAAGAAATCGTGGTTATCTATGTTGTATGCAAGCATAAGCACTAGTTAGGAATTATAGATGGTGCTATATATACTACCGAGCAAGATACCCCATGAAATAAAAAAAATTCAAATCTTCGATGGTGTAATAAAGTTTAACAAAATAGAGCACTGAGCTAAATTTATTAACGAAAAACTGGTTGTTGTTGTAGTAGTTGTAATAGTGGACAAGCTATATGCGGTAGTAGATTATATACCTAAAAGCTTGCATGAACCCAACGGTTGTAACGGAGCATCTAGTAAATTTTGTTGTTTAGCAAATCAAATTAGTAACTCGCAAGCAAGGGTGAAACGGAGCAACCGTGGTTTCATTTTTAAGTTATCATTTTGTTTGATCACTTGTAACACGCTGTTTTTGATGTATATACCGTACTAAATTGTCTTGAACCTTGAATCCATTGAAAATCTTAAAACCTCGTTGATCTTAAATCCATCGAAAACAAGTGACAATGCATCAAGTATATATTAGTGCTGGTCTCTAGATAGCCAAACCATCGTATTCGGCCTGCTGAAAACTTATTAGAGAATTGTTGATGAACTGTAAACAATATTGTAACTAAACAACTGAAGACAAAATATATTATGGAAATCTGGTTCAATGACCCTAAACATAATGAAAAGGCATGAAATAAACACCCTGGACTGTAGATAACCAAATCGTTGTATTCAACATACCGAAAACCTCTATATAAACTATTTTTAGAGCCATATACCAAACTACTGAAGCCATACTATTTTTCAGAAATCGGGCTGATTTAGCCTAAACTCAATGAAAACGTCTGAAAACGCATAAGATATTCGTGCTGGGCTCTAGATAACCAAACCATCGTATTCGACATACCTGAAAACCTTTATACACAATTATCGATGACCTGTACGCAATATGTAAACAAATAGCAGAAGAGAGACTATACTCTGGAAATCGGTTTCGTTGACCCTAAACCCATTCAAAAACCATGAAAAGGCTTAAAATATGCAGTCTATACTCGAGATAACCAAATCATTGTATTCAACATACCAGAAAATCTCTATACAAAATATTTTGGTGCCATAAAACTACTGAAGCAAGACTATATTCTGGGAATCGGGTTCTTTTAGCGTTAACCCATTGAAAACCTACGAAAAGTCATGAAATATGCACCATGGACACCAAGTCATTATTTTAGCCTTCATAAATACCTATATAAGCCATTTGTTAATGCCCTGCACGCAATACTTAATCAAACAAATGAAAACTCACATTTTGTGAATCAGGTTCGTCGACGTTAAGGCTCATGAAAAGGTATAATATAGTCAAGTTAAACTCTATATAGTAAAACCATCGTATCCAGTATGTTTGATAACCTTATAGGAATTCATTGTAAAGTAAAAATATGTAATAACGATGTGAACTCCGAAAAATGGCGCTATTTTTGGCAAAGGGACCATGAACCATATTAGCGCCCACAGCTCCCATAGCAGTGTTCCCACGAAAAAGTCATAAAGTTGTAGATCTCGATGAGCTGATTTTGTATGGTTGTTCCATTTTTCGATGCGAAGCCAGTGTCCCGAGATATGGGCTGTGAAAGACCGGTACCGGTATGGCCAGATTTGGCACAGAACTCTGAAAAAACCTGTTATGGTGATTGTATCATGAACCAAAATTTGTTCCGACCTCCAATAGTTTTGAGGAGGGTATAATGACCCCCTCAAAACGACATAGGGGGGTCGTCGAAAAAATTTTTTCCAAACGACTCTCAAAACTAGGGGGTCAGAACAAATTTTAGTCCATGACAGCATGAGCCCCAAATATAAGGGAAGGTAACACGCCGTAGAGCCAGGGGGATTACGGTAGTCATGCCCGCTGCTTTTATTTCATGTTGATAATGATACCATACTGTTCTCAAGAAATCATTTTAAACTCTCGGAACTAGTAATATTTTAACCTGGAACCGCAATTTTACATGTTAATCCGAATAATGTGTTTGCATTATTATTATTGAAATGGATGGAGCGAAACAATCTTCTATTTTGTTATCTAGAGTACAGCATGTAATTTCATAGGTCTTCAGTGGATTTAGGGTCAGTGAACCTGATTTCCAGAATATAGCGTGTCTTCAATGTTTGGTAACGTACTGCGAGCAGGGTAACAAGAATTGTTTCTATGTGTTTTTCGATAGGCTGAATACGTAGTTGATAACTTTTCTGTGTGTTTAGGGTCAATGAACCCAATTTCGACAATATAGTGACCACATTTTCTGGGTCAAAGGGGTCAAGGGTCACAATTTTTGAAATTTGGCCATTTATATCTCGAGATAGTCGCTTCGTAGCGAAAAACCTTCCAAAATCAGCTCATCAAATGCTACAACTTTGGTGGACGTCACTTTTTGTCAGACGACTATCTGGGCCGCTATGGGTAAAAATATTAAAGGTTATGTCGAGCCATTTTCACAAAATAAAATTTTTTTTCTGACATGCTATTATCTGTGCGTCATGTCATTATTATGTAGATTTTTGAGCACGCTTAATACTACTTTATTGCTGTTGGAGACCTATGATCGGTGTATGATGTCATTCCAGGGAAGTATGGGATGTTTTAAGGCTGCCGACCTGTTCTCACATAAGACCTTTTTGACATGTTGTTGGGGGTGGGATCTTCAAAAGACTCTTATATAGGAATTCAAGCACGCTGAATACGATGGTATTGCCGTTGGAGAGTTGTTGTTGTTGTTGTAACGTATCCTCCCTCCAGTGGTATGGCTGGTTTTGGGGTTGGCCGGCCCATTCACAAAACGTCGATTTATGCGTTTTAGTGTGATTTATGAACGTTTAGGGTCGCATCATTTTCAAACAACATATTTTAAATAGCACACAAACGCCAGTAATGCTAATTTTCAAGCTTGCAATAGCAGCCAAGCTCAGTTCGTTTCATCTCGCTTGCCGGTTATTAATTTGTTGCGTGCAGAGTACCAAGAATGGTCAATATATTGTTTTTCGGTGCGCCGCATATTTTAGTTTACTTATCTAGAGACCAGCACAAAGACATGACGGTGTTCTCAGTTGTTTTCGATGGGTTTAGGGTCGACTAGGTTTGAGGTTTTTCAATGGGTTCAGGATACCGCAGGATTTATATTAGTAACATTAAACTCAGCCAGTTACATGCGATTACACAAAATCATAACCTATAAATCAACGCACGCTGCGCGATACTAGTTGTAATTATACTTTTGTGGTTTCAAGATCTATTTTGCGACGAACGGAGAACGGAATAATTTAATTTCAAATACTCCTGGCGAAGAGTTGGTAGTATTTGAAATGAATTTGCATAATTTAGCGTTGTCATGGCTGTAAATTAGTAGCATATTTAATTATAACTGCTTCTTGCCCTTCCTTCTCTGTGTTTTGTGCAATGGGTGATTACAGCGGAATTATTAGAACGTAGCGGTACTTTTGATGTACAATGGTCAGTTAAAGTCGGCATTATCAAAGGATCTGGGGTTTCTATTATTTTTGGATAACCATAGTCGTTTTGTCGTTGGCATTTGTCATTAAAGAACTGACGCTTCGCAAAATGAACCAAAGTGGGACTTTTGCCTAGCTAATATTTTGATAAAAATGACTCATTTTTAATATATATATATCAGTCAGTAACCGCAATTCCGGTTACGGCGAAAATCGTAGTCCGGTTGCGGTTCCGGCAAAAAGCAAAAACCATACCAGAACCGGAATTCCGGGTTAAAAGGTTTTGTTTGAAATTTTCCACATTTCTGCTTCTTCTGTGGTCAAAACATATGTAATATGTATGCAATGATCAAGTTCCAATACAACCAAACGAAAGAAAATATTAACTGAGCAATTTGCCATGTGAAACGTAAGTAGGGCACATAAATTAAGTAGAAATTTTTCATCTTAATCTGCAGTAGTTTGCTAACAAAACAAAGCCAGGTCGATGCTTGTAGCAGATATTTTTCACATTCAGAAGTCTGCGGGGTAAGTTTAAATTAAACCGGTCCAAATCTGTAACAGAGTATCCATTACGTAGAAGTACCTTAACGTAAGCTTGGCTAACATATACTGCGTCAAGCACCAGCGAGTGCGCTTGTAAACTTTGTAAATCGGTCTAAATTGAAGTAAAGTAACGGTATCTGCAGCGGAGCCAGAAACTGCTTTCTTGGCAATGAACCTTATTTATTGAAACTATGCTAGCAGCATCACAGTTTGTCTCATTTGTAGCATTTTGATTAGAATGTTATCATCATTGTCATCTAACTGACGGGCACTGATTGCCCAACGCTAGCCTAAACAGTGTCTCTGACCACTGGTTAGAAAATGACTTTCTATTATTTGCTCTTATAACCATATAAACCTTATTTATTGAAACTATGCGAGCAGCATCACAGTTTGTCTCATTTATAGCATTCTGATTAGAAAGTTATCATCATTGTCAATCTAACTGACGGGCACTGATTGCCCAACGCTAGCCTAAACAGTGTCTCTGACCACTGATTAGAAAATGACTTTCTATTATTTTCTCTTATAACCATATAAACCAATAATTTCAAGTTTCCTACAGAATAACATGTAACAGACGTAGGTGTAGTAAAGAGAAGCAACTGGAGACAAAGCGAAAGTGTTTATTCTACGCACCATGCGTTGTAAGCACATTCAATTTGAAGCAGTCTACGCAAGGGTGTATAGTGGAAGAGTTTTTTTGTTCTGGGTGTCCTAAGCGCGACATAGTGATCGATAAATAAACATTATTAGCTTCCTCAGTGTCTTTAAAGTTGCATAAATGCAATAATACCACGGCAATACATTAAGTTTAGTAAAAAAGTTATTTTTAATGCATTTTAAATCCACTATACCTTCATTTCTTCCATCATCTGTTTTACTGTATGTAAATTTCGAACACCAGGTTACGGTTTCGGTTCCGGATCCGGTTTAAATGGACGGTTCCGATTATTCCCTGAGATAATTTGTATTCAGTATACGACAAACGACATATTCATGGATATGACAGTGGCAGCTCAGTGTTAATATTAAAAATAACTCGAATCAGTGTATTTCTGGGTCACTGCCTACTTTTGCATAGCTATTCTCAATAGTTATTCACTTTCGTGGTTTCGGCCATCATGGACCCAAAAAATAACCATCTTCTGTTTAGTTTGGAGCTGTTGGATGGGTAAACGAGCGGATAGCAGCATTTTTACCAATCATGCCAATGAGCGGTCTAACTTTTACATACCTTGTATGTAATTTACTTCACTGTGTTTCCATTACTTTATCGTCAATTTTATTATATTATTTCATTTTGGGTGTGTGCAAATATATTTTCTTCCGGTGGTTGTATCAAAGTAATTGTTTTATAAAAGCTCTAACGAGTCCGAGTATGTGTAATATTATTTGCTCCATATTGTGTTATTTGAATCATGATTGTACGTATATAATATATGACTATATAGAGTGAAAGCGCTCATAGTGAAATAATGTTACAGTGAAATATTTTCATTTGGTCCCGGCCAAATATGGTTTAAACTAAAATATAGTTGCCTTTAAAATATATTTTATCTCTTGAGAAAAACGTTTCCTATTGCAATAAAATTTGCGAAAGGGATTATATCAGTTTTGTTGTTGGAAGTTTTGATTTATTTTGTATTGTCTACAGGTTTTGCCAAATAAGCACCATACTGGCCACTACCAATGTGTAAGACATTTTCTGTCCCAAGTGATCCGCGACAGTGTAAGTAGTCGACTGTAGACGTTATATAACAGTGTAACAATGTTGCACCTGACAAAGAAAACAGAGCGATACATAGGTTCATCATTACAAGGCGAAAATGTTCACGGTGGCAAATAGGTGCTGCGAATGTTCATCAAGGATACGTTCAGCCGCGACCGACGTCGTAATTCTCGCCTATATTGGTACATAGGACTTAGGATGTCTAGATTGGTTTGTCTGAAGATGGCATTTCTTACTTGAAGCCATATATCACTGCCCCGCTCTTAATCCTTGATCCGATGCTGTATGATTCTAAACTCGGCAGTGTATTACTATATAGTAGAATGTGTTACAAATAATGCTAAATCTATTACACATATATGTAAGTATGTACGTAATTATAAGATTATTACAATATTTTACTAAGCATTATATCACTATAAAACTATAGTGTAGTTAACATTAGAGCTTGATCGATACTGGAAAATAACCATAGCCGAGATAGCGATATTTGAATGCCGATATTATTTGCTAATGAGATACATATGTATAAACCGTTTATGACCACTGCAATTTTTTTGGTTGGTGAAGTAGGTTGTGCGTCGGAATCGAGCCGTTTACATGCTTGGAGACACTTAGACGCCACCTCGAAACTTGGAGCATATATTATTATGTTTTCGTTTATGTCAGGAAACAAAATTTGGTTCATGATTTTCTGGTCAGTTTTAATTTTTTTTCTACCGCTTGCAATATCGGTATTGGCTATTTTTGATGTTTCAAAAATGGCAATATCGATATTACGAAGATCAGCCGACGCCCGATAATCGGCCAAGTCTTAGATCATTAGTGTGTCTTAACTATATTATTATAGGACACCGGATTATTGTATTACGTTATATATCTTAATTATATGATATAATCTGCGTAATGTATTTGTTTACTATAGTTATTTACTCGCAGAACTAGTGGAAACGGAACGATTGTGGCTAATCTACTACCGTTGGTCATTATGAGATTCCAATTTAAGCTGCATTTGAGCCTGAGAGTCCTGAAAACTCAATCATACAATATCGATTCAGTAATGGCAGCGTGGCATCCATTTTTAGCAGATAAAATGTAAGTAACGATTTATATTTTCCTACTGATCCAAGGGGCGTTTGAAATTAGCAAATCAGGACTAAAATTTATTTTTTCAACGGTCATTTTTCAATGTATAGGCCTATAGTGCTTGCCGTATTGAACGAATTTCACGCAAATATCATTGCCTTTATTCCTTACTCATCAATTTCGAAAACGTATGTAGCTAGTGTTGTAGCACTTTAACCTGTAGCTAAATTTTTTTATTTATAAATATTTTTGCTACCAAATTTCACCATTCTTATATTTCAGCAGCGTTCCAGAGGGGTATGGTAATTACAAGTGCATATAAGTTTAAAACAGTGAAACCAATGTGTTTAACTGATTAAACGATACAACTATCTGATTACCCGCAGCAAACAAATGGTTGCTCACTTTGGTAACGTGTTAAATATACTAATTTTGGGGTATGTTTTTTACTTCGCCTTGTGATAAAAACGGGCGGTACAGTGTAGTGGTAGCGCTCAAATGAAGGATTAGCGGCTTCTATGTCTTGTTACAACGCCCTTTAATTTCCACTGGGTCCAAATGGTGAATTGTAACATTAACTGAGTTTGCCGAATGATATACCTTTGCGTGTTCGTTGTTATTCGCTCACGTTATGACGTTCCTTTTATGAACCGTGCAACAGCTCCTAGATAGGTCATTAAATAGCGTATGCGATTTTCACCTTTACAGCCTGGGTTTGAGCCTCGCCACTGAATTAAGTATGTTGTATATTGTCCGATACACAAATTAACTCGAACATCATAGAATCAAAGCAGGAATTCAGGTTCCGGCGAAAATCGTGTTCCGGGTTGCGGTTCCGTCAAAGGGCAAAAACCATACCGGAACCGAAATGCTGGTTTAGAAATTTTGTTTGAAATTTTCCAAATTTTTTGCTTCATCTGTGATCCAATCATATGTAATATATATTATACAATGATCAAGATCCAATACAACCAATCAAAAGAAAAGATTAACTAAGCAATTTGCCGTGTGAAACTTAAGTAGGCATATAATAATTTCGGTAGGAATTTTTCATTGGCACATTTTATTGGATGTGCTCAAGGGCGTAGCATGGAGGGTCTCGGAGTTTAAACCCGTTTTCGTTCGCTTAAATTTTTGTCATTTTTGTAAATATCGTAGAAAGAACAAAAGAATCACGTCAGAGATGCTCAAGCTAAGGAACTTACAATTAAAATTCCCCCAATTTATCTGCTCAAAAATAAACATACATACCTAGATGAATTTTGCTAAAATTGTCTGTTGACGGAATACTTGTAAAGATCATTTTGATTGTGAATGTTTATAATAAAATAAAAATTTGTTGAATCTCCTTTTTCGAACTCCTGGCTACGCCTCTGGATGTGCTCCTATGGGGGTTCGGGGGGCGCAGCGGGACTTGTACACATTGGGGAAATGTATTTTTTTGAACCTCGTTCAAGAACATGACTGATTTACCATGTTGATGAAGCGTCTGTCTTATTGAATCACCGATTTAATCGTATTCGTGTTTTGTTTCACTTGTACACATTTGCGCGTGAAATGTTCAGTTTTTTATAGAACACCTCCAGGTTTATGACCTACATGACTGATTTTCCACCATGTTATTGGACCACCAACCGCCGTCGGTCAACTCTGGAATCACCGATTTACACCACTCACTTTGTAGTATCTGAATTTGGGTGTCCGATTCCTGAGGAGGGGTTTTAATTTGGTGGTCCGACCACATGAGTGGGGTGTAATGCGCCGTTTATGTTATGAGAACCCCCATATGGGAATTTTGTGCCACAACAATCTCTACCACACCCTCTAGTGGTATACGGTGTATGCATATGCACTATATAATGAAATAGATGGTGTATGAGACACCATCAACTTAACCTAGTGTCTAAATCTACCTGCTGTTTATTACTGACGGTGTCGAGGACACCGTCCCCAAACACAATATATACGTTATATAAATAATAGAATAGGGTAGCTGACACCATATAAATTTTATTATGTAGTCTACGCCCTACTATTTTGTACGCTACACTACCTATGTATATTTTTTAAATTACCATCAGAAACACCATTGGTTCCCAGAGACCATATAATGGATGGTGCCAGAGACACCCAGGGAGACAAAACTTCCAAACTGGGTTCTTTATAACGCAAATGTAGTCTAAATTTGGTTATCCACTAACATAGCGGTCGGTCGGTCACAGCCAGCGTTCCAAAAACATAGTGGCGAATGATGCTTATGGCGCAGTATGATGTCAAAACCTTAAGGGGAAAGGATGAAAACGACCGCCATGTCCCGATTGTCACACTCTTCAGCAAAGTCGAATATCATTGGCTATTGCGCTTACGGATCTATGCACAGGGAGCTGAATCTCCTTAGGGACCGCTGTCGAAGTAAATAGGTGGTTCTATCTAATGGGCACTGTCCCTTTGTGGGCCATGTTGCAAAACGTGTTAACGATGTAATACCGGGGTAAGGAGCTGAATACGCAATGCGTTTTGCTCATGACATGACGATAGTTTGGGATTTCGTGAAACGTTCTGACGCTTGTGTGTAGTTTCTACGAATTATGTTTCATTGCAGTGTTTTATGCTGAAACGATCGGATATGCAGTAGATGAGTTCGCATTTTGTTTATGTGTATATTATTTACACGCCGCTTGCTACGTCTGCATTGTATTTTTCCAGCTGACAATTATGTAATAAACAATATTGAGTTTATTTTGGTCAAGGAGCGATAGCTACTTCTTTTCTGGAAGTTAATCTTTTCACTACCAGCTCTGCTATTTGACATCGATGCACATTGTGACGAGTTGTGTTAACTGAGTGTTTCGTGCAGCGCAAGATTAGACATGCGTTATTTGTTTATCCTTCGAGGTTCTTAGATAGGCAGTGGCTTGCATACACCGCTTGTGCCTTTAATTTCGTTTACGATTTAATTCGTCACACCGTCTCTAGCGATTGTATATATACGGCCACAAACAAATTCAAGCTTAAAGCGCGTTTATTGTGAGCGAATCCGAGCTTGTACGAGAAAAATATTTTATCTAAAGGCAAAAAATATAGCATAAATACCCTAAGAGTCGTATTTCACTGTGATGTTTACTTCACCTAAACGCACGCAAACTGTCATGTTAAGTTCAATGTGAGCACTGGATGTTCTCAGTTTACTCCTGCTCAGTACTGTTAGTTTCTGGATATCACCCTCATACTTCTGCCACCAAGTCAACACCTAAATTTCTAACCATTTTTCTTGAAAGTTTCGCTAAAACGTTTGCAGCGATAGTGCAGAATAGTGTTACCAAATGCTTTGGCTAAATCCGTTGAGTTTAACGGCGAAATATATATACACGAATCGGTCTTAAAAACATTGCTTTTGGAAGTGGATTATCTACTTCGTACATTGACTGAAGTTAGAAAAATACCAATAATATCTATATTATAGGTTTCGGCCAACTCGAAATTTGCAATAAATACCAACAATCATCCTCAAACTGTAGCAACAAATGCGACACCTGGGCGATTTTGATACAATTGTTTTTTTTTTGCTTTCCTATTGAGTAGCTAAAGGTTGTTATCGACTACATGAGGCCAGCAGTGGCAATAGCTCAAGTCACCTGTATGGAGAAAATTTATCACATCTCTAGCGGTTACAACATTATTGAAGAAAACAACAATGTTATATATATGATAAACAGGAAGGCTCAAGACCACGCCTATTTTGCTTCGTCGGCTTTTGAATCCTATTGGATATCGTAAGTAAGGACATCCATTAGTCTTTATTCTTATACATCGGTACGAATGTACTTCTTTTCCTATCATTTTCCCAGGCATCTCGAATCTGGCTTTTTTCAAAAATGTACATGGTTCTATCCAGATTTTATACTTGCCTGCACTTTTGCCACTATGCATGTCCGAAAGATGGAAGAAAACTCCAGACTTCGCATTTTTTGGCCGGCGTATGGCGTTCTGCCTGGTGTATGGGTCTGTCAAGCTATGAGGTTAAACGCTATATAGGTAAAAAAAATTAAGAATATCCGTTTGTTCTTTCACAGGTTGTAGTCGCATTAATGCAGCAACTAAGAAACAGACTGATCTATCTTTAGCATAAAATATACAACTATCGGCTCCTAATTTGTAATGTATTGCTTGAAGCAGTATTTGTCGCAATCTGTTAAATGATTTCTATAAGATAATGGTTACCACCGCCCACAACTCGTTTTTTTGCACAATGAAAATTTAGCTGGGCGAACCCAACGGTAATAATATATATTTTTATGGGTTCTTTTCCACTATCCCCCAGCAAACATTTTCTCAAAAATGCTCAGGTTTTGGAAATTTTGGTATTTTTGTGATCCTCGAGACCTCCACTGATCATTTCGAACAAAAAATTGAATTACTAGTCGGTAGTGGAACTACATTTGTGAGCGGAGCTTGGGCTGTGGCATTACGAATGTACTCAGTCTTGTGTTCTTCAAATAACTACATTGCATAGGGCTTTATCATTGGTAAAAATATTATATTTGAATTCTTCGACCCAAAAACCTATAATGGTTTGATCTAAGCGATTCTATTTCAATAAATAACACAAATATTGCAAAATTCTCTGTTTTAGCTGCATAAGCTTAACTAATTAGCTAATTACCAATTAACCACTCAAAATTTTTAATCCCAAATATCAGGTGAACACTCTGACATGATAAGCTTTCAAACAAAAAAAGTTTTTTAAAATCGGTTCAGTGGTTCTTGAGATCGGTCAGACCGAACGAACGAACTAACGAACGAACGGACATCGACCATTTTACTCCAAGACAGAGAATAAGAACGCTTCGCTTCGCTCCGCTCAATTAAACTTTTCGATTTTTTCGTGTCCCAAGATTCCCCCTTGGGAACCCAAAAAATTTTTTCTTAAAAAGTGGATTTGCACCCACCATTCAACGCGAACTGACGAGATAAGTGTAATGGTATTATTTATCACGGAATCTGATAAAAGCATCCTAAGTTATGGCCAAAAAGTGTTTCAGTGCTGAGCCTCTCAGCCTCCGATATTTTTGCCATAAGTTAGGACCCGGTTACTGGAGAACCTTATAAATAACACCATTACACTCAGCTCGTCAATCCGTGTTGAATGATGGGTAAAAATCTAATTTTCAAGAAAAAAAATTTTGGGTTCCCTAGGGGGACCCCTGGGACCCGAAAAAATCAAAAATTTAAAAAATTCAATTTTTTGTTCGAAATGATCATGGGAGGCCTCGAGGATCACAAAAATACCAGTTTCCAAAATCTGTCCGCCTTGGGCAAATGCGGGCTGGGGGATAATGGAAAAGAACGTTTTATGTTGCCATTCGTAATATATATATTTCCTACAATGACACCTTTTGCTTTTCTACTTCTGAATTTGTATTCTTATTATATGGCCGCCTGGCTTAGTCTGTACAAGGCGTTTGACCGAAGGTTATTGTTTACACCATTTCCATAGCCACCATGTGCATTTCAGCGCGCAGTATTGGCCACAGAAAGTCTTTTCGCTCGGCGCTGTTGCAACCTGCATGACTTAATTACAGGTTTGAGCGTGGTAAACACGTTTCAGCCACTGCGGATTACGAGAAATAGCCTTTAGAGTCGGGTGGTTTAGTCAAGTTTGGTGCCTGGATAGGAATTTACTACTCAATATCTGTGCCTACAAGTACTCTGCAGTATATATCAACCTTCCTTCCTAAAACTTTAATAGACACAGAACGCGATTCGCCTTTGACCGATTATATGTCATGTTATTTGATCCAGGTTAGATTGAGTACCAAGCGGGAAAGCTGAGAAATTTCCCAGCGAGAAAACGAAGTTAAGAAATTTCCCATAACGAAATGAGAAACCAAAGGATTTTGGGTAAGACCCGTAAATGAGAAACTGAGCAAATTTTCAGAAAACTTGGAAGCTTGAGAAACGGAAAAACTGGGGCAATTTGCAGTTTCACTTTCCTCTTAACTTTTCTGAAGATTTTCAGGAAATGAGGAAATTCTCGATCCTCACAAAATTTGCGAATAAACAAGCTACTAAAATTAGCTGAAGTTCGCTATATTGTTTCTAAAATATTTTGAATCTGATAATGTAGGTAAACCGGAAATTATACATTAGAAATTACGTTTCATAGATTTACATCATCTACCAGCTCTAGAACAAACTCGTTTGTACATTTAATTGACTTCAATTACATACACGATGTGAACATGCAATCAAGGTACAATCATTCCTAACGTTTAGACGGACATTTCAGGCATTGACCCTGAATTTTATAGAAAAAGCTTGTATTTGCAGGTAATAAACCTCATTCAACGAAAATGTACATCTCGATAAGGTGATTCCCCATAATGGTTTATTTTCCATGCGACGTCTCTGTCACGGGTTACAGGCAGCAAAACACAGGTACCTCCATGGCCCGATTAGGGAGCAAAGAATCCTTCAAAACCGAGATGTTCCTAGTACAAACAGGTGCTGAAAAATTTCGGCATTGACCTGAACTTTAGAGAAAATGCTTGTATTTGCAGGTAATACTTTTATAATAAAACATTCCGAAAACGTATTTCTTTTCGGTCGCCACTTTTCTGCTCTTCGCTCGCTCGGAGGATTCGGTAAAACATTTTCAACGTTTAGTGCGGGCAAGCCCAATAATTGTCTGAAATTATAGAACCCACGTTCGAACACAGCAGGTGCTTTTCGACGCTGCGAACACGTTGTTCTGTAGTGTGTTTTTTAGTTATAGCAATAATAAAACGGTTAGAGCAGAAAAAATATACACAAATACACAAAAACCAGGGCGACAACAAACCACGAGGAGCGTATTACGTTTTCAGTTTTATCAAAACAAGTTTTAATTTAAAATGCAGCTGGTACGTAACGTCAAACTCGCATCAAACAAACTTATCCCATGACGGACTTTACAGCACCCCTTAACAATAGTATTTTACAAAGCTCTCCTCACGGTTTATTTTGCATCGTATATACAGTACGCGCCAAAAATGACCGTCCTTTACGGACGAGCGAGCGGCAGTCATTTTTGGGCAGCTACAATCCGTAGACAGAAAAAAAGAATAGTCAAAACAAACTTGTACGCGACACACCGTTGAAAAATATCACATCGATAAAAAATTATGCAACAATATAAGCATATAATACTATACGTCCGTCAATAAAATTGACCAATATATTTATTTACCTAATCAATCAACCATTATTCCTATTGACGAAGTTTTCGACAAAACAAAAAATACGTACTGATACCATGATCGGCTAAAATGTTGTGATTATGAAAATATAGTTTGAATCACAACAATATCTAAAGTGTTGAAGCGGTGAAGTTCAGCTAAATAAAAAATCAGACAAATTCTCACAGTGTTGTTATTGAGGCTAATTTCATCTGATGATCAAAAATAATTACCGCTCGCTTGAGACTTGCTCGAAATTGATCATGTGAAATTTTATTACCAATTTAAGCAATTGAGAAATTTTTACAACCATCCACTGGCCATACGTTCACGATTATCACAAACGGTACCGGGAATGTGAAGTAAAAAGCACTTGATTAAGCTACCAACTGGCGATTTTCTGGCTAGGGACTTCGACAAACTGAATCTGCCAGTACTACATTCATTAAGATATTTACCATCCGGTGTATACCATAGATCTCTATACATATTATTAATTCGCAAATCACAAATTCTCAAATTTCTAAAAATACCAAATTTACTTTGTAGAAAAGTTGGTGTTATTTTCGAAAATCGAGCTAGAGAAGCTTCATGATTGCTTTCCGGAAATGCAATAGTAAACTTAAGATGCGTCCGAGCCATTCTTTTTTGCCACCATGTACAAAATTTTGTAAGAGAACAAAACTCAGATTTCAATAGCCGTATCCGATTTCGACAGTTTTCCGTTCCATAAGGCCATTAGCGAATGCTATTCGGCCCCTGTACTTTAACACCAATGTGTTAGTGGACATTTTCATTTAAATAATTGTATGAAATAGGAAACACACTAAGTTCTGTTCTTTAATGCAAAAATGAAATTTGTGTTCAGTGAATCAATGAATGGCAATTACTTTTGACAAAAGAGAATATTAAAAGACGCAGCTAAATAATACGAATGAAACCGAAAAAGCTTTAAAAATCATGAAAAATCAGAAAAATTAACTATTTAGTCATTGTAAGTGCGCACCTGTTTTCAAAGCAGAATTTTTTTTATTTTACTACTAATCTTGTTTGCGCAGCTGCAACGAAATCAAATAGTAGGATCGCGCTTACTAAAAATGTAATGCGTAATCGTAATGACGACAAACAAAAAACAATAAAAAATAACCACATCAGTACAGCCAGTTGTATATTACACGAAAATCATACGACCGGATAAGGTTTCAAGGACATTAATTAAATTAATTTAGTGATAATTTTTTAATCGCCCCACGTTTTCGTAAAACTATAAGCATCGCAACAATAACATGGAAAGTGTACGTCAAAAATTCAGTCCTATAGCCTTAGCATTATGCATCATTCACAAAGAAGCGCGTGCACGAATTGCACACCGTAAGGTATTGCAGCAACCATATTTTATTAAACAATATTGCAGTGCATTACAATATTGTAAACATAGTGCCGATAATGGTACAAGCTAATAATATTGTTGCTACAATAGCATTGGTTTGTATTGCACTCTCAGCAGAACAAGCGAAAAATATTGCTGCTACAATAATTCTGGCTTATATTGCACAGCAGCAGACCTGTTCGGAACAAATTTTGTAGCAATAGTGTCGATCATTATAACAAGGGTTGCAGGAATAGTTGATGCTAATAGTACTTATTAGCATCCAGTGTTAGATATGAGTTGATACTGTATTACAAAATAAATTCGAATAATGTATAGACTACTGTGAAAACCATGGTTTTGAATAAGTGATGAAGCTTCAAATTACAATTTTGCTTAAGTGTTATTTACAAATTTGAAAACTTTTCGTTGTTTTCGTCATTGAAGAAATAAAAGGCCTAAGGCTTTGATACTTGCTTTAAATGACCTGTAAATATTTAATGTAATTATTCTTAATCTAATGCTAATGTATTTAGACTTTATCTAATATTAGCCGACTTTATCTTTCTCTAAATACTAATCTATATAGACTTTATCACACGTTTACCTAGCCACCGATCATGAAATAAATTTTTAACAAATTACAACACAAATTTATCAAAAGTATTAAATAAGGCATCTGATGTTTGTCCCTAGTTGCGGCAAATTCCAGCTATTCGAATCGATTCACTATACATTCGTATTGTATACAAATGCATTTACATACAGTTATACACCTCATTAACGAATATAGTTCAATTTTTATTCGACGACATTCAAAGTCGGCGCATCGCGCTGTTCGATTGTTTGAGAAAAGAAACGCCGTACCAATTGTAAACTAATGAGAATCAATTTCACATTTGCATTATTATCCGAGCAAGCTTCGTTCTTCCCATTTTCAAACCACTGATAAAATTATATATATCATACAAGATTTCAGTAAGTGTAACGCAATGTACATTGTCCATTTGATAAAATATAAAAATTCGCCGCAAGACATCAGTCGCTATTGTTTGTTTACATAATGCAGGGCAATTACAACGTGACCAATGTAAGTTCACTATTGCACAACACTCTAAATTTCTATTTATGGCTCTAAAATTATTATTTCAATTATGACGCAGATAACTATAAATGTAGCGTGTGTATGTATTATATACGTTTCACTAATTTAGTCTGGCAATATATAACCTTGACTCAACCTCGAAATTTGAAATTAATATTTCTTCAATTGAGCGATTTGAAGTTTTATAACAATGTATATCAACTAATTCCGGGTTTTAATAAACATTACTAGAGCTAATTTGATAATTTTTTTGTAGGAGGACTAAAATTTTAATGTAAAAACAGGTTAAGGATAAATGAGATAAGCATGGAACTGAATTGTTAACAATATTTAAACACTATTATTACACAATTCTCTGCAATAAAAGGAAAGCTAAGACATTAATCTAAATAAGCTTCAAGTATTTTTAGTGTTAGAGTTAGATATTTACATGTAATTTTGTACATTTGGGTCGCAGAGTATGAAACATTAACATATTTCAGCGTTGATATACAATTTCCAAATTCTTGCTCACTACAGATACGAGGCTCATCCACCACCGATACAGAACTTGCACTGGCTTAACTCTCGTTTGGAATGCGCTCAAATGAATTGTCAGGCGTGTGACCATCAAGCAAGCATCATATTTGCTAAACTTGTGTGGCAACAGGTTGTCTTGAATAATTGGGCAATTAATTAGCAGATATATAACTTTCTAAATTGAGACAACAACAATAATGGCTTCGCTCGTGATGAAGCGAGTAGGTAATGATAACTTTGTCCAAAATTGTTACCGGGACAAGGTTACAAACTATTCATTGCTTGGGAGCATGAAACTGAGCGCTTAACAAACCCTTGGCGTAAACTTATAAAGTTGCCCTTTTAGCCAAGGAAATTTATAGCCACCCAGCATAGAAGGCATGTTTGCTCTGAATACCGCGAAAATGGAAAAAGATTTAGCGATATTCCACCTTTCCCTGTTCGGAGAAGCGTGGCAGTGAATGAAATTAAATGATTAATTTAATTAAGCCGAGTGTCGTCGGCCCAATCTAGAGCCAACCTCTCTCGTTGATAGTCATGATTACGTTCTTTTGTGGTCGTCTTAACAGTCCTCCGACATAGAATTGCACTTGGTCGAACGGTAAACTGGGTTTTAACTAAGCCCGAGTTAAAATTGTTTGACATAGTGAGTAGGTCAAA
Source organism: Trileptium ribeirensis (assembly GCA_030248225.1). Lineage (NCBI taxonomy): Eukaryota > Metazoa > Nematoda > Enoplea > Enoplida > Thoracostomopsidae > Trileptium > Trileptium ribeirensis. The sequence continues at coordinate 1,203 of JASANE010007468.1, read as the reverse complement.
TGTAAAAGTTCAGTAAGTGTCCACCTTAACTAAGGCTCACATGGATCATATTGGACTCATCTGCTGAATCAGAAGAGAACTGACTTAACTGAGTCATATTTATCGCAGCCATTTCACAGTACAACCTCACGTGGCACGCAATTCCGTGAAAGTAGTTTTAGGTACAGTTTGAGCAAAGCCACTGCAATAGAGCTAGCGCTTAGATGTAAACCACTAACTCATTGCTGACAGAAAATTTCTTAAGCCTGTCATGTCGGAAGGATTTTATGTACTGTGCAATGTTTGCCAAGCTCGAATGAGTCTCATGGCTAGAACCTGGGTCCTATTATTGCAAACTTCACGCAATTAAATAATTCTATTGTTGTGACTCATATTTTATGAAAAATATATTTTTCTCTACAATTATCACGAAATATCCGAATTTTAAATTTTGGAATTATATGTTAGAGCTTTGCGGTAAGCCTGCTTTCCGGTAGATATATGTATGGTCCCCACTGATCGCAATTGCTAAGTACCCTGTTCCGTTTTGCAGGCGTTGTCTAAATATCAAGTGATGTCATGACATGGTCCAAGTCCTGAAAACTTGTTGTTTGATGTTTAATTGTTTAAATATTACAAAATCATTTCAATTCGTTGTAAATCTGGTTGAGCTAGTCAATTTATGCATTGCACTTGTCACAGGCGTGAAAAACAATGGTGATGTTGCTCAGCTATTCTGTATGATTATCAACAAGTATTGGCATCAGATACATCATAGGTTTCCAAAAGGTTTGTCGTCTTATGGGGAGTAGGTGGTCTCTGGGGGATGGAATTCTAAGGAAGAAATTTTTCCGAAACTTTTCGGAAATTCCAATTTCTCCTAATTTTTGTCAATTTTCAAATTATTTACCAAATTTCCACTATTTTTACCATTTTCACCTCAATTTTTGCAACTACAAACCCGCTAAATTTGCAACAGGGAACACAGAAAAGCAGAAGCTATTACCATAAAATGTTTGCAAGAATTATATTGTTGCTGCAATAACGGTAAAAAAAGCTGACTTTGCCGTTGCAGTAAAACGATGATTGCGCTGTTGTGCAATAGAAGCAAATGTGATTGTAGCAACAATATTATTTGCTTGCGCTATTGATGGTACAATATGTTTATATCTACAACGCCAATGCAATATAGTTTTTATAGAACATGGTAGCGACAATAGCTTA